>JAAIIK010000143.1:337719-351509 GCA_014706435.1 Silurus glanis
TCTATCTATCTATCTATCTATCTATCTATCTATCTATCTAGCTATCTCTCTCTCTCTCTCTATCTATCTATCTATCTATCTATCTATCTATCTATCTCTCTATCTATCTATCTATCTATCGCTCTCTCTCTCTCTCTCTCTCTCTCTCTCTCTCTCTCTACATATACACATAAGCATGATATACTGTATGTATATTGATGTGTATATATATATATATATATATATATATATATATATAGTATATGCACAATATACATACATTGTTCTTTTTTTTTTAATCACGTGATCATTTGAATAATACCCACAGTTGGTGTATGTAGACGTGTTTGATGAACGAGATTCAAAGAACAAAGTCACTAAAACGATCTGATCCTCTGATCAATGGTTGTCCAGGAAGGCCTTCTCTTTTTGCTTCTTGTTCTTAGTCTCTTATGTTTTAACATATTTTTCTCCACGATTATGTATTAATTTATTCCCAGTAGTCCATTCTCTTCATTTGGTCCCCTGGTGGTCTAGTGGTTAGGATGCGCCGCTCTCACCGCTGCGGCCCGGGTTCGATCCCGGTCAAGGGAACCCTAATGGGAGAAGCCGAAAGAAAGTCCATTCTCTTCATTTCCTAGCATCTCTCTGGGGTACATTTCTCCACCGAGTGTAAGTTTCAGCTACAGCTTCTATCCAATCAGATTTTAAACCTCACATCACGTGTTGCTGTAGGGCCTGTAGTAATGAACAGCGAGGGCTCTTGTTAAGACTCAAATCCACGTTGCTTAAAGCTGTCACTTTAACCAATCAGACTGCGACTTGGCAACTCCAAGGCCCCGTTAAAGACGTTCAACCGAGAGCCCACTAGTCAGAGCTCACAACCCGCATCTGTAGCAAACTGCACAAGCTTTAATATATTCATGTGGATTTAATAGCTGTTTTTTGATTCCACACCGGCTGACGGAGGAGAAGAAATCGATTTGGTCACAGATACACTTACAAGGACATTTACAAGACGGACTTTTAAATAAAAGCAGGACTTCGTGAGAAAACGTTCTGCAAAACGGTTCAAAACAGTGATCTGTTTTAAGCTTTTTTCTTTTTTGTAAAAATTCCACAAAAACATAAAATTTGCCTTCATTTCACATCCCCAGCAATACATTATACACTATATGGACAAAAGTATTAGGATACCTGATTTCTTACAGCCATATGAGGTTCACTTTGTATAAGATGTCTTTGAATGTGGTAGCATGAAATGGTCCCTTCACTTGAACTAGAAGACCCAAATCTCTCAAAGCATGGCAATAGTCATGTGCACCTCACATCACCTACATCAACACCTGACTTTACTAACACCCTCGTAGCTGAATGACTCTCACACAAATCTCCACATGCACAATCTAGTGGAACATCTCCACAGATCAGTGGAGGTTATTATGAGAACAAATGGGGACCAAATGTGGAATGAGATGTTCATATGTATCTTATGCTCAGGTATCCACAAACTGTTGGCCATTGAGTGTGTATATCTTGCTCATGTGTATTCCTAGTTGCATTCTCATTTCCTTTCAATCTCCCAGAGTCTCTCACCTCCTCCTGAATTCCTTCATCCTTTTCTTGTCTCCTCCTGGGCTGCTGAAACATTCTGACCGTCTCTGTGAGTTACAGAACAGCGGCAGCTGCTTTCTGAGAACTGCCAGCTCAGATTTTGGCCTCTCCTGGCACATTGGTGCCACTTCGGGTTCTCTTTGTTGTGGGCAAACGAGCTCGAGTCGGCATTTCTCGTAGCACCGGAAAAAAACTCAAAACCAAAGCTTTATGAAAATTGTTCATGCTGATTTTTTCCCCTCTTTTCCTTTTCGACTTTATTTATTTTCCTTCTGTACAGAGGTCCTTTGCTCCCTGTGAGTGCTCTGTTGAGATTTGAGTATTGTCATCAGTCTCACGCGTTTTGTTTCATGGAGTCTGGATCCTGGTTCAGGATTTAGAAATGTCCCGGACAGCTACAACATTTTCCGTAATAATCCAAGAAAAAAAAAGACAGTGCTTCCAGATTCCACAATTATACTGTGATTCTAACCCAACTGTGACAATCTGGTAAAACGCTTTAAATCTCCTTAAACCACAGGACCACAAACCTTTTTTTTTTGAGGGCCACATAATATTTTCCTTTTTAATAGGTCTGTAACAGAGAATGACACGAGCCGGAGTGACTACCAGTATTATTGAGGAGATTTGATATATGAATTTTTGATATTGATATTTGAAAGATATCTCGCTTATTAAAAAAGTGTTATTAAAATTTTTTCATATTCACTGCTATTAAAATCAAAACATTTACTTACTTATGCATATTCATATAGCTGGTGGGTGAATCTAACAAATATTCAGGCTAGTTAATAAATAGAGGTCGGCCGATAGTGGATTTTCTATCAATAACGATATCTTATTTAACCGATAGCTCGGTCGGATCGTATTTACCGATAACCGATTAATCATTCGATAGTTTTTCAAATGGATACTGGATAAAAAACAAACACTTCATGTAAAACAGTACTGAACTCTATTACAAAAACACAGTACTGAATCATAAAAATCTGCTAAATTAAATAAATATGAATACATTCATCAATAAATATAAATATAAATTCAGGAATTAAAATAATAAATATCGCGCTCTCCATGCAGCGCGCAGTCTCGCGTGTAAAAACAAAGAGCGCGCGGCATCAGCGATTCGCCTCTAGAGGCCGCTCTCGAAATGACAGCCGGACCAAAAGCCGGAAAAACTATCGGTATTTATTTTCGCCGATAGACGATGCCTCGGTGCCTCGACCTCTTTTGATAACTAAGGAGAAATTTTAGCTTGAAATCCAACCTTTATTATTAAATAGAGAAATTATATGAGTAAAACATATATTTGAAATTACATTTTCAAACTATTCCAAATGTTGGGGCGAGCCGCATTTAACCCACGGGCCGTAATTTGGGGACCACTAATAGAAACCCCCCCCTAAAGCCTTACCGACAAAACAGTCCTCTGCTGGACAGCTGAACATCTAGCTTTACTAGCGCTCTAAAGCAAGGACATCTGAGCCGCCTAATGAAGGGCTCAATAAACACTAGGTGCCATGTAGCGGATAAGTGTGGGATACTGAACATTAACGTTAATTAGCAATTAGGTTCATTAGCCTGAGTAATTTTTAAACCCAATTTATCTAATTACAGTAATCACCATGGGGGATGAAGCACATGATCGTGGCTACTGTATTTCTCAGCAAATGAGTCTGAGGCCTTCGTTTTTTTCTGTTTTTTATTCGGTTTCGATTCCTTAAGCAATGCAACCTATAATTTAATTCTAAGGATACCGTGATTACTCACAACGTGTTAATAAACCTCAATACTCCCGGTTTGCATGCCAATCCATTCCTCCTACAGCTCCTAGACCTACTTCTAAAATGTTGGAGAAGCTCCGAAAACTCCTCTATCAAAAACCTTTATTTATCCAACTATAGTAGCGAACCATAAAATGCAACGGAGGGATGAAGAATTCTCCTTTGGTGTGAGATAAGCAGTAAAATATGTCTCCTAAGTTCTTTTCCAGACCATTTCAGGGTCAGATGTACTAAAGAATCTCTGCAGGAGTCTTAGATCATTTTTTTGGGGGTCTGGAGAATGTTTTCTTCTCCCAGCTGTTAGTAATGTCCCTCTGCATGCCCACATCCAGCTTAATGAAATTAGACAGCATTTCGGGGTTTTATTTCTGGCCGCTGATGTTATGCATACTCGGGTTTGAGATCATGAGATTTACAGAGGCAGGATAAGCAGAATCGCTGTGCTATGCTTCTAGAATTTAGCGCAGAGTCTGAAAAACGATTCAGTCGAGGTCAGTTGAGGGAAGTCCGATGCGGGGCCTCTGCACCATAAAATGCGAGCTTTATTCGTTTTACAGATGGTCAGAAACAAGGTTCGATTTGCAAGAGACTCTGTCAGCCAAAAAAAGAGTCCCCACTGAGTTACAGTCAGATCATTAGAAGTCTTCGGATGTGGGAGCATGAAATTTTCCATTCACTTGAACTAGGAGACTCAAACCTGTTCCAGCATGACAATACCCCCGTGCACAAATCCAGCTGCATGAAGATCTACTTTACATGGGTTGCAGTGGACGATCTCCTGCTATAGAGTTCTGACCACAGCCTTATTCAACATGATGAATGTGAACCATGACTGCACCCCAGACCTCCTCACCTCACTTACATCACTACCTGACTTTACTTTACTAACACCCTTGAGCTCAAATCTCCACAAGCACACTCCTTAATCTAGTGGATTCAATTATGATAGCAAATTTGGGGAAGGTGTAGCTCAGTAGTTAAAGGTCTGGGTCTGATTGAAAAGTCTGAGGTTCATGACCAAGTATTGCCAAGCTGCCACTTTTGGGCATTGGTGCCCCAATGGTGGCAGCTAGGAAACACCAGGGTTTGAACACCCAAACCTTCTGATCACTAAGCCAGAGCCTTAACCACTGCTCTACCACATCCCCAAGTGATCTGGTGTAAGGAAACTTTTGGTGTTGAAATTGGGGGTATATTAATTTTTTTTTACACAGAGAGTGTGTGAGAGGAAATCCTAACTCGCACTTGGTCACAGCAGGGGCTCCAGATGTCTGTAGTCCAGCTCCCCCGCTCCTTCCTGGTTAAACCGAGCCAACCGGCTGCGTGTTGTTTTCCTCTGGCGTGCCCAACATAGACGAGGTGTTTCAGCTGAAGGCTAACCGATAGCACATGTCTGACTCCCATTTTAGGACACATTGGAGTGCAGACTTTCTCACCTATGGAGTGACCTGAGAGAAAATAAAAAGATTTTTTTTCCCCCC
This sequence comes from Silurus glanis, assembly GCA_014706435.1. Classification (NCBI taxonomy): domain Eukaryota; kingdom Metazoa; phylum Chordata; class Actinopteri; order Siluriformes; family Siluridae; genus Silurus; species Silurus glanis. The sequence goes on from JAAIIK010000143.1 coordinate 342,578, forward strand.
TACAGAGGCCCCTCAGTGACACGGCTCACGTGCACCCGTCTGCAACACGTCCACGCAACTCGTTGCACCAGGCTGAGAATACAGCGGGCCACGATAAGCCGGTTAAAAAGTAACAGCTGAAAGGAAACTGAAACTTTGAACCGCTGTCATGTGTAACTGCAACTGCAACAGGTCTCGGTTCTCTGCCGAATGTTTATTTAAGGTTATCTGTGACTTCGTATCGTCTCTAGAGTTGAACATAAGGTCGCAGGATCCGTAACTTCACGTCTCGGTGACGATCTCAGGACTGGACCTCGACCCTAACCTCTAATTGAGGACATGTTTTAGTGTGACTGTGTTGTTTTTTTGTTTTGTTTTTTTTGTAAATATATACACTAAGGTCAAAAGTTTGTGGACACCTCACCATGTGATTTTGTATGTCAAATCAAATGAAGGTAAAAAAAAATTATTCAATATGGAAATGGAAAATTACAATAAATTAATACAATGGTTTTCCTCCAAGTTCGGGGAAGTGAGTGGGAAATCCGGGTGTCCGAATACTTCTGCTGATAGTGATCTTCTAGTGTCCTAGTTCAAGCGAAGGGGAAATTTGATGCTGCATCCAAAAAAACGTCTGTCCTTTCAAACTGTTCAATAATGAGAGAAGCAAAAAATCTTTCATCACAGTAGGTTTGAGTAGGTTGAAATGTTTATACACTTTTGACCTTCACTCAATTGTTACTCATAGTGAGCGTACTATAGCGTGGGATATATTTAAACCGTAGGCATGTCTGGCTTCTGATGTGACGTGTGTTACACTCCTGAGTCACGGGTTTCAATGTGCTCTTCCTAGCATATCCTTCCACTATATCTGGCCACGTACGCATCTCTTTGAATCCCGTTCTGCTCAATATTGGTAGTTAGCATGCTCTTGGTTGTTCCTCTCTCTTTCTCTTTTGCTCTTTTTAACTCTCTGTGTCTCTGGTGGTTGGTTTGCGGTGATATGAGTTTTCTGAAATGACTTAGCGAGAAGGTTGGCCCATTGCTGGACTCTAGGGACCGATTGTGTCTCTTCTTGGCCTCTCCCAGAAAAGTGAAAGGAAGGAAAAGCAGTGTGCAGTAGGCGGAGAAACCAGCAGGAGTCTTCTCTATGAAAGACCGGAAACCCCTGGAGCGATATCCCATGCTAAGATGCCTCATATAGAAGCAATTTATGGTGGTTTGCTAGATGTTATGCTTCTAGATTTTTTCTTTTATGCATAGGTTCAGGTTCTGGGATGATAACTGGACTGATTACATTTAAATACCTATCAGACCAGTGTTTTATTAAGGCTTTTTATTATATTACATGCTGTTTTCTTCCCATTTTGGTCACCTGTAAGTTCCTCGATCAAACAACAACTACCAACAAAGGAGGGTGAAGGCTAGAAGAGCTGTCTACCCTCTTCTACATACTTCAGCACAAAGATACCTGTGATTGGTTGGTGTCACTGTGATAAACAAGGCAACGAGTATGCCAGGATTTTCACCCAGAAAACACAGACAAATTACGTCCTTTGGATGCAATCTTAAGATTCGAACTCACAATCTCCTGATGTTCATGTCAACATATTTCGGAGCTCCTCAGGAACCAGTAAGATTGGTGGAACTTGATGTGATGAGCATGTTTGCAGCAACTTTGCTGAAGACAGAAAGTTGGGCAAAGTGGGGCATTTTTGGTATATTCCAAATTTTTTTTGTATATTTGACATCAAAATATTGCCAATAACGACGAGAGATCAGGAAGACCTTTGACGAGCTCAACCCCTGAGAATGTCTAAACCGTTTGGCAACACTGTGCTCGACAGATTTGACTCCTGCGGACTCTATCCTTTTTTTGACGCTGAAGATCCAGTTCAAAGCTCGCCGTTTTAACACCGTTGAGGAGATCCGGCCCTAATCGCAAATCGAAGGTTTTGACACGCTTTGAAAAGAAACCTTCCAGGACACATTCCATTAATGTCAGGAACTCTGGAGGGGCGCTGTATTGCTGTGCAAGGGGACTATTTTGAAGGTGATTGTGTACAAACGTAGATAAATAAAGTACTTCCTTGTGAACAGAGAGTCTCCGAATGTTTTGATACCACCTCGTAATAAAATATATATATATTCAAACCTACCTTAGACACCATCAACCCCCTGATTGCAGAGTTGATAGAAGAGAAAAGGAATGGCATGCCCTTGATTGATTTGATACTCTATAGACAGCATTTGCTGTTTATTCCCCTGGTGGGTGACATATTCAGGGTCCTCCGACGTGGGAATGTGCGGGTCAGCTGTCGCGCTCAGGATGACATGGAGCCGGTTTGGAAGTCGACACATGTCTATGTAGCGAGATGAGTTGTGTATAACAGGCGTGGGCTGAACACTGGGATGACATGATGCGGATTTATTACTCATTTTGGGCCCAGTGGCCTTTTTCTCATTAGTGGTGCTTCTGAGGCCAAAATCTCGTCTGAGCAGTGTGAGTTTACGGTGATTGAAACCAGTCTCGTGTGTGTGCGTGTGTCTCGTGTGTGCGTCTGAGTGTATATGTAGAATGAACCAAGCGTTACAGTGGTCTTTAAAACAAGACTTCTTATTTAAAACACAAGAAGTGTGTCAGATATGTGCGAATGTGTGAGAACAAGTCAACAAATTCGCCAACCATCAAAACGCCTCTTTATCGAATGACATCTCTCCGTATCTGGCACTCACTCGATCCACTTATTAAACGCTTTGACGTCTTTATAGTGGGAAGTGAAAAGCTGGAAAATGAAGCTCGTCTGTCCGGCAGCTTGCAAAACAATACGTCACGACTAAGTGTTTCTATTCCTTTGAAATAGTGTGTCACTTTTCACAGGAGAACGTTTTTTTTTTTTTTTTTTTTTTTTTTTTTTATATAACAGGAAGAACAGTCCAGAGAAAAGCAGAACAGCGGCATCCGAAGCGTAGTAAAAGACGTGAAATAACTAAGAAACGCAAACACGCGCACGTCTACTGCTACTCCTTTTTTTCATATATATATATATATATATATATATATATATATATATATATACGTATACACATATGCATACTACCGCTGCATAATTTGCACACACACGTACACCCCTTCAATACAAAATTCAACATGCCTTTCTACGCTTATATCACATACTGCACTCTTTATACATGCACACTGTTCTATTTCCTGCATCATAACTTTGTACATTTGTAATTTATGTGTTCTTTTTTTTATGGTTTCCTCATGTGGTTTCCAATTTATGGTGTAGGCTGCATGGGGGATTCACAGAGTAAGAAATCTTTAACATTATGTTTTAGTGTACGGTGTAAAAAAAGTGGTTAAGGCTCTGGGTTACTGCTCAGAAGGTCAGGGGTTCAAGCCCCTGGTATCGCCATGCTGCCATTCTTGGTGCTCTTGAGCAAGGCTCTTAACCCTCCGTGCTCCAGGGGTGCTGTATCATGGCAGACCCCAGCTTCCTAACAACACCAGGGTGTGCGAAGGAAGAATTACAATGTGGTATAGAAGTGCATGTGATAAAGCCCATTTCTTTCTTTCTTTTTTTCCCTTCTTTTTCTTTCTTTCTAACGATACATTCCTGTTCATTAGACAATCGAATCTTAAGGCTTGAACATGTAATTAGAGGTCTATAAATGACAGGCTAAGATGCAACATGCAGCATATAATTGGTCTGAGGAATCATTTCGAGGAATTGCTTGTGAATAATGTGCACCTCGGAAGCTCGAGATACAAGAAAACAGTCCACATGCAGTCCATCCAGCCTGACACTAACTCCCCCCTAAGGGTGAACGCAGTACTGTATGGTCGTGGGACACTTTTCCAGCATGTAAAAAAAAAAAATCACATTGCGCATCAAACTCAAAAATAGATTCATTCAGGAATCTGAAGTGTCTCTAAGTGTGAAAGCGACTTTGTTTGCTGATACTTTGGACTTCAGATTCGAATGGGATTTTTATGCCTTCTTGAGCAAAGTGATGGATCATGAGGTAATCTGATCCCATTTCTTTGTGCACAGATTGTGACTCACACACACACACACACACACACACACACACACACACACACACACACAAACTGCTGAGGTCTACAGAGCACTGCCCCCCATGGTGGTTGGCGAGAGCAATAGGAATGCATTCTCGTATTCCTTTTTTTTAATTGTATCCAGACTGAAAGGCATTCCAGCCCACTGGGCCACAGGAACAATGACGCAAGCAGCCGAGCATTCGGGTGCTTTCCAATTCCAATAGCACCAGCTCTGCGGCTGTTCCTCTTCCAATCCAGAACCGATGCACCCATCTCTGTTATTCAGGGCACACCCTGATATTCACACCAGAAACAGATCTACAGTACTACGACAAAACATTATATTGTACCATCAAAATCCGATTCAATGGACCTTGAGTCTGTAACAACAACTCATTTTTTTTGTGTTTGTGTTTTGTTATTTGGGGTCAATGAGACCATAAACATAAAGAGGAAAAAAAAAAAAGCTGTACGTCTGCATGGACTCTTATCGAAAACAAGTTGCCATAGATGCCATGCAACGAGCGATACGGTCTAAAAGGAGACGGCATTCTACATGGCACTTATCAGAGTCCTGTCAAGCAAGGATTAGTATTTATCAGTGTCAGGTTCTATATCCCAACTGCAATAGAGCTAAACATGTACAGACGTATATCCACAGTATATACACTCCCCCTCCAATACAAGTGGAACGGCAAAGTTCATTCTTCTGTTTTACGGATTAACATGTTTGGGTTTGAGATCAAAAGGTGAATATGTGTAGAGTTTTAGACTGGACAAGTCAACCACCAGACCTTCACTCATTTGAGCATTTCTTTGTAGATAACCTTCAGAAACAGCTGATATAATCAGAAAACAGCATCACAGAAGCATTTGGGTCCTCAACATCCAGACTGTGTAACAGTTTCTTTCCATAAGCCATCAGACTCCTCAACATGAGGGAACTGGACTGATACATACACACACATCAATGGCAACCCAACAACAATTCGGACGCTCCACTTCCACAACCTTCTGTTCTGTACTGGTTGGGTTGGAAATATAGACTGGTGATATCATAATAATGTTGGGAAGCTGGGGTCAGCCATGATACAGCACCCCCTGGAACACAGAAAGTTAAGGGCCTCACTCAAGGGCCCCAAGAGTGGCAGATTGGTGATATCAGGGCTTGATCTCCCAACCTTCCGATCCCCCAGAGCCTTAACCACTGAGTTACCACCTCCCCTGCTTAGTGGGTCTTTGGTATGATGTAGACATACGTATACAACCAAAAAGTGTTAGATATTACCTGTTCCGGTACTTTTAGGCTAAAATTTGGGTTATTTTTCACCAGGTCATGATTTAAGTTGTTGAACACATCTAGATGTAAATTTCAGTGAATAACCGATGAAATTCTGAGGTAACGACATCTTTTAAACTCCCAAACGCAAAGAAAAATACTAATGGCCTTGCTGTTTCAAAACATATGCAACCAGTTCAATTGAGTCCGGTTTTGTCTGAGGCCATGTTATTGTGAGGAAAGAAAACAAAGCGAAACTCAGGGGAGATATAGAATGAGAGAGGGAGGGAGAAAAAAGGGAAAGGGATAACGAGTGATATGAGGTGATTGGATGGCGCTGGAAAAGAAAACTGGAACTGTATGTGTGTATGTGTGTTTTACACATGGGGTCACAGCTGGACAGTGTCTCTGGATGGGTGTTGAACATCATGTCCTGCTGTAAGGGAAATGACCGACCTGTTGCTACACTGCAGGACGGCAAAACACCCATGAATTCAGTTCAGACTAATTGGCATTGATCCAACAATTTACGTCAGAACAATATCAAAAAGGAACTTTAAATCGCTAACGCCTTTATATGTCTCTGTGACTATGACCCTATGGATGGTGATCTATGAAATTAATAAAACATGCGTTTATGGAAACATCATGTTTATATATTTCTAAGTATATATATAAAAAATGTCAAATAAATATCATATTTATATCATTTATATCACATCACATCACATCACAAATATCACATTTATATCATAAATATATCCTAAATAAATATAATAAAATATCAATATATGGGAATATTCATATGACTTTTTAAGGGTGTAAAAAATTGTGGCACAAATATATTGACATCAATGAGAGAAGAATGTTTTAGTATATTCTAAACTATATATAAGACAATAAAAAATAGTAAACAAATAATAATATAAAGATTTAGACATTTTTTACAGCCTTCTTTTATCATATCTGGCTCTGTGCATGTGTGTGTGTGTGTGTGTGTGTGTGTGTGTGTGTGTGTGTGTGTGTGTGTGTGTGTGTATTACAACATATATTACATATATGTCACTTTACAATGACTTTTTAATGTATATATATATAAAAGTAAAATAAAAGTATACATGCAAAAAAAGTATGCAGCTGATCCTTAGCCAAGAGGATCTCTTCCGGATTTACACCATCCTTTACCGATCTAAGCCCATCACAGTGAGTTAATCACATCCCATTTCCATATCCAGATGATATCACAAGCACGTATGAAATCACGTGTAGAGATCGGGCAGCAGGGCGAGGTACTTCCTTGTCGTTTACAAAGTGGAATGAGGTTTTACAGACATGTTGACAGGTCAGAATGAGGTCATGTGCGCCCTCTTATTGGCTATAATAACCTCCATATTCCAGCTCTGTGGAGTAGTGAGTAATGCAATATGTAGTGTAATATGAGAAGAGAGGAGTAGTAAAGCTGAGAGCACTCACATAGAAGACAGAGTGATTATGGAGCTCAGGGGAGACCTTTGGGTTGCTCTAAAAGCATATATGTTTATACCATGAACATCTTACTATCTACTATCGTTTTTGGTTTTGTATACACTCCTATACTCTATAGGGTATGGATACTACTGTATATAGTACTGCAGGCAACTTAACTGTTATAGACAACACTCATGGCATTTTGTTTCACAAACCACATACTGGTATCAATACATACAATACATGTAGGATTAGGCAATTTTTGAGTAAACTTCCTGTGAAAATAAAGTTGGAGATACTCCTAGTGGTTCCTCCATGCAAAATAAAATTGAGTCATATCAAAGGGCTTTAATAAGGAAAACATTCTGGGATTAAGATGATCACGAGATACAAACATTTCTGGAAAAGAATCTCTTTGACATTATTCATACACTATTTGGACAAACTTTGTGGACATCCGGATGATCCTTTGATCTTTTTTGAACATCTAATTCCACACTCAGTCTCTATTTTCTTGTATAATACTCTCCACTCTTCTGGGAAGATGTTCCACTATATTTAAGAGTGTGTTTGTGGAGATCATTCAGCCACAAAGCTGTTTTAGTAAAGTAAAGTCAGGTAGTGATGTAGGTGAGATGGTGAGAAGACCTGGGGTGCAGTCAGTGTTCACATTCATCCTAAAGGGGTTCAATGGGGTTGAGGTTAGAGCTCTGTTGCAGGAGATCTTCCACTCCAAACCATGCAAGCCGTATGTTAGAAGACCCCACGAGGATCCCAAGGCATTTAGAGGTTGTGCCACCACTAGTTGGATTTCAGACATTGGACTTTGAGGATAAACAAACTTATAAAATAACATTCTACATATGATGTTTCTCCATCATTGAACATTTAAAGGCTTTGGCATGGAGGAGTTGGTGTTGAATCTATAATGATCTCAGATGTTGATCTCATTTTTGAGTTGCTCAGGAGCTCCTGGTTCCACAACTCCAACTGATTAGATACGACTGTAGAAAGGACATTACTCATAATCACACACTCTGATGCTCATGTTAGTTCTCCCTCTCCGGTGTTTGTAATGTTTTAATGATTTATAATCACGATCTTGGTGTCACTCAGATGAGGATGAGGTTCCGTTTTGAGTCCGGTTCCTCTCAAGGTTTCTTCTTCATACCATCTAAGGGAGTTTTTCCTTGCCACAGTCAGCCCAGGCTTCATCAGGGATAAATACACATCCATTTAAATATAAATAAACTTTGTTCGATAATTCTAATATTCTGTAAATCTGAATCATTTGAGAAAATGTTCATTGTTATAAACGCTATAGAAATAAAACTGAATTATATTTAATATCTTCATGGCGCTGGCTTTGTGCACAGAGGCATTATCATGCTGAATTTCCAAGTTTAAGTGAAGGCAAGATTTCATGCTACCGCATCCAAAAATCTCCAACTTTGTGGTGAGAGTCTGGAGAACCACATATGAGTGGAAAAGTCAGGTGTCCCAATACTTTTGGCAAAGGGTCCATTATGTCCAGCATGTACTGAATGAATTGCAGATTTTAAAAGGAGGGAAATATCCAAACTGTAAAATGGCATCCAGCCTTTTTTGAGTGAGGTGTATGAGTTGAAATTTCTTGGTACTTTCAGAGCTCGAGATACCATCGATCTTCTAAAAAGCACCACCAGACATGACGCACACGATTCGGTAAAAGACTTTACATTGGATTTCGGAGTCATTTCTTGTACGCAGTGAAAAAAAAAGTTAAATCTTCGTCTCATCTGAACATAACAAATGAAAGCAAATGTAGATTTAATGATGGTTGGTGAAGGTCAGGAGCTGCTTAATGTAGGTTGCTCTCATGAAGAACTTGCGCAACCCTTCAAAGAAGCTTGTTCTTATGAAAAGCGCAGAGCCCCTGGGTGCCAATACTTCTGAATAAACGCATACTTGGTAAAATATAAAGCAAATTTGTACTTCATACTTTCGTGTGTAAGAGGACTTGGGCAGATATTTTCTGCACTGTGTGTGTGTGTGTGTGTGTGTGTGTGTGTGTGTGTGTGTGTGTCTGCATGTACATGTTTTTCATTCTTGTTGGAAACCAAATGTACCCACATAGATAGGAATATCTCAAAGAACTGACC
>JAAIIK010000143.1:392334-404800 GCA_014706435.1 Silurus glanis
GGTGGATGGATGGATGGACAGGTAGACAGGTAAGTGGGTGGATGGATGGATGGATGGATGGATGGATGGATGGATGGATAAGTAGACAAGTACATGGATGGATAGGTGGATAGGTAGACAGGAAGGTGGATGGATGGATGGATGGATGGATGGATAGGCATGCTAGGTAGATAGACGGATGGGTGGGTAGATGGATAAATGGATGGTTATAGATAGGTTAGTACTTAGATAGATAGAAAGATGGATGGATGGTTAGATTGGTAGCCAGAAAGGTGGCTGGATGGATAGGCATGTTAGGTAGATAGATGGATAAATGTATGGATGGATGGATGGGTAGATAGATAGATTAAACAAAAGACAAAGCATCCTTTATTTATGTACTCCCCCGGTCACGCTCGCTCTCCCCTGTCACCCTCGCGCTCCCCGTCACACTCGCGCTCCCCCCGTCACACTCGCGCTCCCCCCCTCACACTCGCGCTCCCCCCCGTCACACTCGCGCTCCCCCCCGTCACACTCGCGCTCCCTCTGTCACACTCGCACTGGGTATGTGGAAGAGGGCAGATAGTGCTTTCCTCTGAGTGAGTTACACTTCCCTTGTGATAAAGCATGAGAACCGGTTTAAAAAAGAGCTTCTGTCAGAGGGGGAGTGGTTTTGGTGCAGCTGTGATCTGCCCCCTAGTGGAGTTTTAATTACACCCAGTGGAAGCAGTGGCAAGTACGTTCACTGAGGCACTTCTACCCACACACACACACACACACACACACACACACACACACACAATCAGAAGTGAGGAATTCACACCCGATCCTGTGAAGGAGAAGGAAACTATAATGTCTGACTTAATCAGACAAATGATGGGAAAAGTATTTTATTTCTAGAAATCTGTTCTAAATTACATTCCGAATCAGTTCTCAAAGTTCTTGAGTTGCTCAGCAGCTTCATGGATCTTTAGGCAGTAGGTGTGGAACCATCCCCAGCTACACAGATTGAGAAGGACTAAATCCAGATGTAGGATGAAACGGGCACCTCCGAAGAGTAGAAAGGACAGGAACACAGGTCACTGGAACCTCAGGGGTGAGAGAGAGAGAATGAGAATATAAAGGTTGTTAAATATTTTGATTGTGTTTAAGGACACTATCAGGGTGTACATTGAGGAAAGATCTAAGACGTACTGACAAGACTGTTTTCAGCCTCGACTTGAACACTGAAACTGTCCCGAACACTGATTGGAAGGTTGTTCCATAACTGTGGGGTTTGTAAGAGAAACATCTGCCCCCTGCTGTAGTTTTCTGTATTTGAGGTACCAACAAATAGCCTGCACCCTTTGATCTAAGTAGGCTTGGAGGATCATACTGGTACAGAAGTTCACTCAGATACTGCAGCGTGAGAACTTTAAGTGCTTTATACGTCAGTAGTAGTATTTTATAATCAGTGTGAGATGTAATTGGGAGCAGTGTAGACTGATATTTTCTAGATCTAGTGAGGACATCCTGTAACATCATATTTCTGAGGTCAATAATCACACCAAGGTCTTTTGACTGCTGTAGACACTGAGACAGAAACACCATCCAGAGATGTTTATTTCTAGCTGTGAGCGGTCCTAGTGAAAGTACTTCTGTCTCTCTCTCTCGCTCTTTCTCTCTCTCTCTCTCTGTCGGTCTCTCTGGTAGTCTCTCTTTTTCTTCCTCTATCTGAATGTCTATCTATCTTTTTTTCTGTCTCTCCTTTGTCTGGCCGTCTTCATTTCTTCCTGTCTGTCTCTCTCTCTGGCTATCTTACTTTCTTTCATTCTGTCTTTTTCTCTGTCTGTCTCTCTATTAATCTGTCTCCATGTCCACCTGTTTTTCTTTCTCCCTGTCTGTCCCCCTTTCTCTCCGTCTGTCTCTCTTTTAATCGGTCTCCCTGTCTGTTTGTTTCTTTTTTTTTTCTGTCTGTCTGTCTGTCTGTCTGTCTGTCTGTCTCTGTCTCCCTCCTTTTCTCTCTCTGTCTGTGTCTTTCTTTCTTTCTTTCTTTCTTTCTTTCTTTCTCACACACACACACACACACACACACACACACACACACACACACAGAGAGAGATAAGAGTAGCAGGCTGAGATGCATGAATAATGTAGATTTCAGTCTCCATGGTACCATTAAAGAAGCACTGAGAACCCGGGGTTAATACTTACAGGTGTTACAACCCCCCCCCCCCCCCCCCCCTCTCTCTCTCTCTCCCTCTGTCTCTCTCTCTCCTGTATTTTTCTGTCCTGCGTGAGACCCCCTTGTCATGCCGAGCTGCGTTTATTGTCAGAAACAGGACAAACACTTTGCGTCGTGACTCAACGCCTCTGACTCGATGCATCAATGAGCATAAATCATCCGGTGACGATCTGCCTTCTGTTTGTGCTTCTCTCAGTCTGTTCATCCTTCTGTTTTCTTCCTAATCTGTTCTCCGGTCATCTCCTTTTATTTTTCTCACTCTCTCCTTCACTTTTTTTTTTTATCTCTCCTCTCCTCTCCTCCGTCTTCATTCTATTTCGGTCTCTTTTGTTCACCTTCCTCTTTTAAAACGTTGCTCGAAAGTGAAAGACGCTTCAGGGTCGAGCGCTTAGGCTTGGAAAAAAAACACGAAAGAACAGAACAGACGGCGGGAGACGACCCGAGCGCCGGATGACGCTCAACGCCTGTTTGTTAGCCATTACTTACAGGAAGGCCCTACGTCGTCATGGCGATGCCAGCCAGAGCGTTCGCACGTCGCTCTCGGTTCCCCTTTTGTTTGTTTATCTTCGTTAAGTGGACTAGACGCTTCCTGGAGATGTTTCAAGAGCCTTTCTTCTTTGTTGTAGTACTATTGTAGTACTCGGTATTATTACATCTATGTGTCTTTTGTATATCTTTGCACACCTACTATAAGATGTACATTTCTCCTTGTACACCTCCGACTTTTAGATTTTTATTTTTTTTTTTATAAAAATACCTCATGCTAATGTCATGTCATAAATATTTAAATAATTATATATATATATATTTTTTTTTCCTTTTTCGCTTTACTGTTTAATAAATATTTTTTTATATTTATTTTTTCAATATTTGCTGTAGCCTCGTTTTAAGACACCACTACCACCATGTGATGGGCAGGTGTCTACAAACTTTTGGGTATAATGGGCATTTGGGATTTTCTTAAAAAAAAAAAAAAAAATAAAAAATTATAAATTTATAAAAAAATAAATAAACTTCCATTAAATTCACATGGTATAAAAATTTAAAATACACATTTAAAAAAAAAAAATTCATTTATTTATTTTTTAAAATAATTATTCACACTCATTCCTCTTGTTTGCGTCGACTTAAAAAAAAAAAAGTCACGAATAAATAAAAATAAAAATAAAAAAGTAGATTGTAGACAAATTGTTACTACTTTGATCCTTTGCCTTTCCAGCAATAAAATTGTGAGCGTTCTGGTCCGTTCCCCCAGGTCCAATATTCACTCTTTATGGTGTGTGTGTGTGTGTGTGTGTGTGTATACACCTTCCTCTTTATCTTATCTGCTGTTGCTAAGCAATGGCATGGCCTGTGGCACGGCAGGGACAGTTGCCATTGTGTACCATTGAGAGGCCTCGTTGTCACACGGTTTGACCCCTGAGGACCATATTCAACCTTCATTTTCACAGGCTTTTATCTCTCATGTTCTGCTCCACCGTGCAAACTTCACGACACATCGACGAGGAAGTTGCGTTTGTGTTAAAAGTGTAGCACTTTATAATATACACAACCCTAAACTGTATGTACAAAAGTATCGGGACACCTGATTTCTCCAGCCATATGCGGTTCTTCCCCGAACCGTTACCAGCAAGAAGTTCCACAGGAGAACCTCGGCGCTCAGAGCTTAGATGATGTATAGCATGCAGCTTTTCATTCTGGAGCTTCATCCTGTGGAGGAACTCTTCACATTGGCACTTGAAAGCTTGTGAACGGTTTAGGATTTTCCAAATACATATCTATAAAATCATCATTGCATTAAAACCCAGTAAAGCAAACTAAATGAACTAACACGCTTGTATCCGAATGAGCACAAATCTCCACAAAGTCTAGTGGAACATCATCTTAGAAAAAGTGGACGTTATTATATCAGTATATTGAACTAAATGTGGAACGAGATGTTCAAAAATGTTTGCGTGTAATGTTTAGTGACCATAAACCTACAGTGTCACTTTGTCTCTTTCAGCACCTCCAGATGACCATCCAGGCTCTCCAGGACGAGCTGCGCATCCAGCGCGACCTCAACCAGCTGTTCCAGCAGGACTGCGGCGGGGCACGGCCGGGGGAACCGTTCTCCGCCGAGCTCACCGAGGAGAACTTCCATCGGCTGCACGGCGAACACGAAAGGCAAGCCAAAGAGCTGTTTCTCCTGAGGAAGACTCTGGAGGAGATGGAGCTGCGCATCGACACCCAGAAACAGACCCTCAACGCCCGGGACGAGTCCATCAAGAAACTGCTGGAGATGCTGCAAAGCAAAGGCCTGTCTTCCAAAGCCAGCGAGGAGGAGCACGAGCGCACGCGGCGCCTCGCAGAGGCCGAGATGCACATCCACCATCTGGAGAGCCTGCTGGAGCAGAGGGACAAGGAGACGTGCGCTCTCAGGGAGGTGAGACGTGACTCGCATTAGCATTTGAATTAGCGTGGACACGGTAGATTTGCGTGACCGTTATCGTTCTCGAAATCGCTTTGTTCGGTTTGACCGTCAGACAGATTGAAGGCGTCGCTTGTTAGTTGCTATGGTAACCGGAGACACGGAGGAGGACGGTGATGAAAAGAGACGAATGTCGAAGCCTGCCAAAATTTGTTAACTCGGTTCAGGACAGATTTGTCTCATTCACTGGTACTGATTCCCACTGAGCTTGGAAACTTTAGTTTTCCTGAAATATTGCACCAGAAATAAAAATGACGTGAAATGTTTTTCTCCTTTTCACATCCATGGATCAGAATCGCCTCCTTGTTTTCTGGAGTGTTCTACGGCTGGAGGGTTGTCTTGTGATATCCTTATGAAACCAACCACTGGGAGAACATGCTTTCATAAACCTAAACCAGAAGCCACATGTCTTTATGCTCTTCTTTCTGCTCTCTCTATACCACAGCCAGGAAAACTTTTTCGTCAACTTTGCAGCTCTTTGAGAACACTGACACACAGTGGTGAAACGCGGTACTGCGTTTAAAAATAAATACAAATAAACCGACCATTATATTAGAATCAAAGTCGCCATGCTTCCTTTCATTTATGATTTCATAGGATTTCAAAATTAAATAAATTGGAAACTTTAATCTGCTTAACTATTATAATTTTTTTAAGTTCTAGTTCAGTGAAACAGTACAATCATAAACAAATACATTTAAATCGAGTTCAATGCTCAATACAGTAATTCAGTTTTCCTGATTTCTTTCCACAAAAGTTCTATCTATTAATTCGAAGTTGATTTTCTCGAATCCGATAACTTGTTTGGATCGTACTTGCAAAAAAACCCAACCCTGTGTGTGTTCTACAAAAGTCCCCTTTTTATTGGACTGTGGCATTTTTAATTTCAGTAGACTGCAGTAAAATCTCATACCTCACTTAGTAGGATATCAACAGAAAAATCTAAATTCTACCGCATAGAAAAGTTCAACATCGGATATAATCTCAGTCTCAGTGTTTCTGCTTGGGATTTTTTCTTTTCTTTTTATTTATGCACTTCTTGTGCTTTTGTAGTTCAGTTTTCTGCCATGAGAATAGCCTCAGATGCTGACAGAATTTGATGGAGCTTCTTAAAATCAGCTCCAGCTTTTGTGTTAGGATGATGTGGGATGTTGAAGCGAGTATCTGTGGAGGAAAAGACTCCACCTTCTCATGTCGTTTGTCTCGTGATTTCTCCTCAGGAGCTCCACCGACGCTACGAGGGAGCGCCTGATTCTGCCAAGACCAAAGCCCTACAGACGGTCATCGAAATGAAGGCAAGTCTTTGTGTGTGTGTGTGTGTGTGTGTGTGTGTGTGTGTGTGTGTGTTAGGGGAATTAAATTATTTGCTTTTTTTTCCTTTTAAAATGCAAGTGAAACAATTAGCCCACCACTTGGTTTATTTGGGTGACGAAAGACAGTCATTTGCTCTGCCATGGTACTTGCTTTATACCTTATTCTCCTCCTTCCCTCTTTGCACTTCTGTCTAGTTCCTATGTGAACTCCGTATAGTCACCTGATGACCACCAAAATCGGACACTTGAACTCCGAAAAGCTTTTATGTAAATCGCCGGATTTGCTAAACTTTTCCTCTGCAGCAGAGGTAGCTCTTGGTCCGTTTTTCCTCACAGCGTTTGAGGTTTTGGGGATAAAGTTCTTGAGATTGTTTAAGGTTAACTGACCTTAATTTTTTTTATGTAACAATGGACTGTCTTTTCTCTTTATCTAAGCAAGAGTTTTTTGGTTTTTTTGCCATAATATGGATTTGTACAGTAGTTTTAGTAGCACCAATACTCTGTACTCACACGTTCCTCTGCACAAGACAGCTGATAGTGTAAAGCACATTAGGAAGGCAAGAAATGTCACAAATGAACTCCTGACAGGGTAAACCCGTGGCCTGAAAAAAGTTTCAGGTGTTTTATAAAACCCCGCCAAAACCGCCTGTCAGGTGATCGACTGAAACCTGCCGATCTTTTTGAATCAGAAATAATAGTACATTTGTAAAACCATTCCTTGTAACATTTTAAAGCTACGATATATGTAGAACATCTCGCAAAGATATAGAGCAACACACCATAATCAAATACATCAAATAAAATATTTAAAAAATACCAAAAAATCGGCTAAATCACCTGTGAATTAAATTTACAGCGCAACGTCGATGCACAGAAAAGAGATTTCTTGTTCCCATTTTTTCTCTCTGCTCAATCCTCCGTTTCAGCTTTGAAGCTAATGAGAGTGTGACCTCGTAGTGCGCTAGTTATCAGACGTCTGTGGCGTATTAGCGTACCTACAGTGCTTACAGTGGTCTTTTTCCCTCCTGCAGGACTCTAAAGTCAGTTCTCTAGAGCGCAGTCTGAGGGACCTGGAGGAGGAGGTGCAGATACTGAAGTCTAACGGAGCTCTAAGCACAGAGGAGAGGGAGGAGGAGATGAAGCAGATGGAGGTCTATCGCAGTCACTCCAAGTTCATGAAGAACAAGGTAACGGCGCCGCGCCCGAACTTCATGCTTCATATCTTAATATTTCAGGACAAAATTGTCGCGATTAAAGATTATAGACAAGCATGTTAAAGGTAAAGGCTATAAGACCACCTCCAAGCAGCTTGATGTTCCTGCGGAAACAGTACTGTAGCCGACCTCCCTGGACGTGGCCACAAGAGGAAAATTGATGAAGTTGAGAAGACGGATAATATGAACGGAAACCAAAGAGCCCAGGAACAACTTCCAAAGAGATTAGAGGTGAACTCCCACCATCTGTCACTGTTTGATCCAAAGTGGGCTTAATATAGGAAGCCTGTAGAATCATAAAAAAACGAGACTGGAAATTTTCCAAAACGCATATTGACGAGCCACAAAGCCTTTGGGAGAATGTTTTTTCAAACAAATGAGGCAAAACTGGAGCTTTTTGGCAAGAAACATCAGCACTATGTTCACAGACGCAAAAACGAAGCATGCAAAAACATTAACACTGTATCTGCTGAGAAACATGGTGGAGGCTCCGTAATGTTCTGGGGCTGCTTTTCTGCACCTGGCAAAGGGTGTCTGACTGAATCAAGACTATCAAGGCATTCTGGAGTGAAATGTGCCGCCCAGTGTCAGAAAGCTCGGTCTCAGTCGCAGGTCATGAGTCCTCCAACAGGATAATGACCCCAAACACCCAAGAATGGCTAAGAACCTAACATTGGACTATTCTAAAGCGACCTTTTATGATTTAAATTCTATTGAACATCTGTGGAAAGAGCTGAATCATGCAGTCTGAAGGAGGCACCATTCAAACCTGAGACATGGCCATAATACCTGTCGACAAGTGCAGAAGCTTTTGAGAGTTTCATTCGTTTTTTTTTGGTTCTAGTTGAACCACAATTCAAAAGCAATGTCTGATATTCATTAGTAAATTTTTTGTACATTTTTATTTCTTATTATTTTTGTCAGCTTCAAGTTATTTTAGTTACCAATGTTGACTTTTCTTCCATTAACGGAAGGGTGCCAACAATTTTGTGCACGTCTCTAAATCTGGAGATTTTCAACTCCAACCCATGGTGCTGGAACGGGTTTGGATCCCCAAAGACGTCCTATACAATCGTGTGCCTCCACTCCGACTTTGTGGTAACAGTTCGGACTTTGGATCTAAAGGTCATGAGTTCAAATCTCTTCCACACCAAGAAACCACTCCTGGGCCCCTGAGCAAGGCCCCTTAACCCCATAGTTAATGAGATATATGTAAGTGATGAGGGGTCTACCAAATGCCCCCCTGGCTGGAAAAAGTCAGGTGTCCTTATACGTTTGTCCATGTTGCATAGCTATAATACAGTAATTGTGTTTATAATATTGAATGGAAATCAATACCTCAAGATATCGGAACTGAAAGGTCACATGACTGATATTAAACGAATCAGAAATTGTGCTGTGATTCTGGAAGTCCCTGGCTGTACACACCTTGAGAACCTCAGACATAACGATTGTGATCCGATTCGCCGTTTATGACTTTTCTTGTTGCCTTCGCGTTAATTGAAAAAGAGCTTCTTAACGATCGCCTCCTCGATTCCAGCGAAGCGAAAGATTTGCCCGGAAGCTTCTGGTTCAGGTGCGAATGGCCCTGTAGCTCCTCTTGAATAGAAGAAGCGTCTTTTAGTGCATGTGGTTTTTCAACTGGTAGTTTTATGTGAAGTGAAAGACAATTTCAGGCCATTTGTAGTTTATTAGTCACAAACTGTAACTATATTTTTGTTTCAGTAACACAGAGAATGCAGGGGAATGACCGTTTTGTAGCTGCTGTAGCGTAAGTGATAACGGGTAACGCTAACCTGTTTTGCAGCGTGAAATGCAGCAACGAACAGGTTCGATTAAATAACGTCAGGATTTCGGTATAGAAAAACAATCCTCTGTCGTTTAGCTATTTTTTTTTACGTGCAGTAGAAAACCGATTTTAGTACTTAAAGCATGTCGACGCACTACAGAGTTTTTGTGCACTGCCTCTTTAAAACTAAGTCACGAGCAAAAACAGAGGAGGACAAACGAAAACAGATCGACTGAGGATCAGTGGGATCAGTGGGCATTGGTAGGTTGCAGTGGATGGAAACAGACTGGAGGTGGATTAAAGATTCCCTGCGTCTCATCGCCAGTTCACGTCCGGACGCAATAGCCAGATCCGGCCAGAGGAGGCAGTGACGTGGGCTTCAAGACCGAGTCATCAGGTTCCTCTCGTTCTCCCTGTGATCAGGAAAGCAGGGTTTCACCTGCTCCTGTGCTGAAAGGTCGGATGCCACGCTAGACTTCCTGCCACTGTTTAAACCCCCCCCTCCTGTTTTTCCTCCACTCTCGTCCCTGTAGTGTTGGTTGGAGAAGGTCCCCGAACACTAATAATCCCACCAGATCAACACTAGCTCCCATTTTGTTTCCCCTTCTCCTTGTTTTTTTTGTTTTCTTCCCATCTCTTCTTCTAGTGTGCTGCTGTAATCTGTCCACTTTTTTCTCCCCAGGGTGACTGCAGCTAGTGCCTCTGCTAACCTGCTGCTCTCTAGCATGCATGTTGGAAGCTAATAAAGTGTGTGTGTGTGTGTGTGAGTGTGTGAGTGTATCTAATGTGGTTCTTCCCCTTGATCTTATTGTGTATGATGAATAACAGGTGCTTGATATCACACTGACATTTTGAACACAGATCAGTGTTCACAGGTGTGTGTGTGCGCGCAGACAAATCGGGTACTGATGTAGGTGAGGTTATGAGGCTTCATGTTCAATAGGATCCATACAGTGTGTCTGAGAGAGAGTGATGGGAAAAGAGAAGAAAAAAAAATTGAGATTAATCACGTGAAACAATGTTCAGCACATGAACTAACTGGCTCCCTGTGTTGTGCAGATCGACCAGTTGAAGCAGGACCTTTCCAGGAAGGACACCGAACTTCTGGGCCTGCAGACCAAACTCGAGACGCTCGCCAATCAGTTCTCAGACAGCAAGCAGCACATCGACGTGCTTAAAGAGTCGCTCACCGCCAAAGAACAGCGAGCTGCCATTCTACAGACAGAGGTAACACATGCACACATTTATATTTACAGCATGTGGTGTAATCCTGGGAGATGTACTTTAGTGGTAGAGGACGGAGGGATGAGTGCAGCAGTAGTAGAGGATGGAGGGATGAGTGGAGCGGCGGTAGAGGACGGAGGGATGAGTGGAGCAGTGGTAGAGAATGGAAGGATGAGTGGAGCGGTGGTAGAGGATGGAGGGATGAGTGTAGCGGTGGTAGAGAACGGAGGGATGAGTGGAGCAGTGGTAGAGAATGGAGGGATGAGTGGAGTGGTGGTAGAGAATGGAGGGATGAGTGGAGTGGTGGTAGAGGACGGAGGGATGAGTGGAGCAGTGTAGAGAATGGAGGGATGAGTGGAGTGGTGGTAGAGAATGGAGGGATGAGTGGAGATTGGAACTTTAGGTTACTGTGGTATAAATGTCTCCTGTTGAATTCTCTAATCTGATTGGTCAGAATCCAATAAATGTAATAAATGTAACGATAAATGGATAAACACTACAACATTCACCGTTCAGAGTGTCACTTTGGCAAACTGCGATGAAAATAATAAACTTTCATCACCAGTAAATTATAAATCATTCCTAATTGCCTTTTACAAAAGATTTGTGCATGAGAATATTTTGAGATCATTTGTCCAGGATTTATCTGGTTTTATTGATTTATTTATTATTATTTTGATCAGAAATTTGATGGACCTTATTCCCAGTCCAGACAGGGACTCTGCACAGACAGGGGGCAGAGGGGCAGAATATGGGGGTATGGGGTTGGTGAGAGGGGCAGAATATGGGGGTACGGGGTTGGTGAGAGGGGCAGAATATGGGGGTATGGGGTTGGTGAGAGAGGCAGAATATGGGGGTATGGGGTTGGTGAGATTGGCAGTGGCTCTTTAGGATCATGTGTTGTCATGTGAGGCAGGTGCCAGTAGGGGTCAATGTTGCAACAAGAAAAAAGTTACTCAGACATTGTAAATAATAATAATAATAATAATAATAATAATAATAATAATAAAGGCTTTAATGGTTTGACAAGCAGTAAATTAATTTGGAGTGAATAAGGTTTTTTTTTTTTTTTTGCAATATCACTGATTTATAATTCCAGCCTTTCATTATTATTCCTAGTGACATTTATAAATCAGTATTTATATTATTTAAATTTTCCATCAATTTGTTCCATCAAATGTTTGATCTCTTCAGCATTACACACCAACTGATTTAGTAAACGTAAACGTTGGATAGCAACAGCTTTTCTCTGGTCGAGTCACGTGATAAATCTGACACACGCAACCAGTTATCAGATCAAATATCACATACGTGTCCCTGTGATCTCCCAGATGAAGGTACATTTATTTATGGATCATTGGACTCCTATTTGGCAGCCTGCAGGTTTCTTACCTTCACCATCTTCTTCCATACGTATCAAATTTCTGTTCTGATCTCAATAAGCCTTAGCAAAAATACTGAGTAGCACCAATCAGAGGCTGCATTTTCTATGATGTCATCATGTCGATTTCTTACAAAGTATTTTACAGTATTTTAAAAATGCAAAACGCAAGTATTTTGATACAAAATATGAACCCATTTTAACCAAATAAATACATATTACACAATACTATTTTATATTTAAAATACTGTTTGTGTGTATTTCCGTTTCTTTGTGTGTATTTTTTTTAGTGTATTTCAGTTTTTTGTGTGTATTTCAGTTTTTTGTGTGTATTTCTGTTTTTTGTGTGTATTTCTGTTTTTTGTGTGTATTTCTGTTTTTTGTGTGTATTTTTTTTAGTGAGTATTTCTGTTTTTGTGTGTATTTATTTTAGTGAGTATTTCTGTTTTTGTGTGTATTTATTTTAGTGTGTATTTCTGTTTTTTTGTTTTTCTTTTTGTTTATTTCTGTTTTTTGTGTGTATTTTTTTTGTGTGTATTTCTGTTTTTCGTGTGTATTTCTGTTTTTTTGTGTGTATTTGTTTTGTTTGTTTATTTCTGTTTTTTGTGTGTATTTCAGTTTTTTGTGTGTATTTCTGTTTTTTTTGTGTGTATTTCTGTTTTGTTTTTTGTGGGTAATTTTTTGTGTGTTTCTGTTTTTTGTGTGTATTTTTTTTAGTGTGTATTTCAGTTTTTGTGTGTATTTGTTTTTCATGAGTATTTCTGTTTTTTGTATGTATTTCTGTTTTTTGTGTGTATTTATTTTAGTGTGTATTTCTGTTTTTCGTGTGTATTTCTGTTTTTTGTGTGTTTTTCTTTTTGTGTATTTCAGTT
>JAAIIK010000143.1:410832-422320 GCA_014706435.1 Silurus glanis
CACACACACACACACACACACACACACACACACACACACAATATGGACTGGATGAAATATTCATGAGCGCGTTGTGTTCGGTGGCCAGCTGTGCGGAGGAGGGAGACACCGAAGCGAGCGAGGTTAGAGCAGAGAAGAGAGGACCTGGACTTCATTAGGCCTTCAGAGCAACCACAAGCACCATCAAAGGGAAATACTTTCCTAGAATGTCAAGTGCGCGAGCCGATTCCTCTGTGTGTGTGTGTGTGTGTGTGTGTGTGTGTGTGTGTGTGTTTAGTGGGGCGGTCAGCTGAGTGTATTTTGTGTGTGTGTCTGTATGACAAACACGTGGTGTTGTCAGCCCGGCTGTCAGATGCAGAGTTGATTAATGAGGATCTGGAAATGGTTTTGCATGCATATCTCTTCTCATTTTTTGCTCTCATGCGTACACACACACACATTGTGAGAACATTTCTATACCATTTAGACCAAGTCTGAGAACATACAGGAATATAAATAGCTCTGGAAATAAACCCCACAATGCATTGCGAGCGTGTCCGTGGCCTACTAGGGATCATAATTTAGCTGAATTCGGTTTTTCATATGCTGCTGTTCTGAAATTCACCCGTAGGCGGCAGTGCTTCCCAAATTGCTGCGAAAGCGTTAAAAGACTGAAAAGAGTAATTGTGCGTTAAAGTGCATGCATATTATTTTTTTTTTTTAAATGTAACCCATGTTCCCTGTTGTTCTTTTGTTACAGTTTAATACAAAGGTATTAAGATTTGAATCTATTTTATTATTATTCATTTATTTGTTTATTTATCTTATAAGAAAAGTGATGCATCCCAAATTATAACCCAATCCGATAGCATACGAGACTAGTTTTGTGACACGCCAATAGATGGCAGCACGAGGCTGCACGCACAGTCACTGGGAGCGCCGACCTTCATTAATCAGCATGCCAGGAGACATCGTCCTGTGTACACCGGGAGACGTGAGACGTCTGCTATTCCGACCACGTGGGTTTCTCGCCGGGAACAATACAATTAGTTTTTCCTTGTAATTGTAAGTTTGGCGACTGTTGCGAGGAAAAACTCCCCGAGACTTTGTGAGAAAGAAACCTTGAGAGGAAACCAGACTCAAGAGGGAACCTCATCCTCACCACCGAATGTCTGTTCATTAGTCCTTAAAGTTCCCGTGTTCATGGATTTCATGGATCCCTATGCCACTGATGCAAAACCATCCCCAGCTTCACAGAGTGTCCTCCAATCGAAGACAACTCCATCCACAGGCAGGGACGAACCGAAGAACTACACTGGTCACCAGCACCTCAGGAGCATGTTATAAAGATCCCAAAAGGCAAAGAAACAAACGTCGTCTTCTACCGCTTTGAGAAACCTTTTTTAATCAAGTTGATCCAAATTGAATCCTAAGGTTTATATATATGAACATAGCCATAGAAGCTGGCATAGAGTCGAGTGCACCCCAGGCCTCCTCACTTCACTTCGTACCTGACTTTGAGGCTGAAAGAGCGCACTCTAAAACCTGGTGAAACTTCTTCCCAGAACAGTGGAGGTTATTATAAGAGCAAATGGGGCCTCAAAGTGCAATGGTATGTTCATATTCATATAAGTGAAATCTTGGAACGAATCTACTTGGCCATAATCTTGGCCACGGAGTTCACCCAGCTGGCACGTACACACGTCAAGCGAAGCCTCCACACGTTCTTCCCCTCCACCATCACGCCGTATTGTTGGTGGACGCCAGCCGAACGTCGTCTCCGCTGGAAGTATTCCGAAGCCTTTAACGTCCTGACGAACACCTTTTCAGGCTTCTCCCTCAAAACACCAACCACCTCAACTATTAAAGCGACTCGGGCCCCAAGACATCTGTCCAAACATGTCTGCAAAGGTTTGAAACAACAAACCTCGCTGTACTTTTATTACACCAGAAACAAGTGCAGTTGTTCAAACCAGGGCAAATTCATTATCGGGTTTCTCCTCGCTTTTCTCCCAACACCATCATTTGTTTTTCTTTAAAACTCCTTTTGCCAAAACATCTCTCTTTTTAATTAAATTCACAAGTTGACGCAATTTTGCTCTCTGTTAGAATTCGGGGTCGAGGACGCGAACCTTTTTTTTTTTTTCTCCTTCTGCCCCTTCGAGTTCGTCAAAAAAAAGCCATGAAATGAATAAAAAAAAAAAGATACATAAATCCTCCTTTTGCAGGATGCTCTTTCGCGTCGTGTTTGCTTTTCCTCCGTCGCTATTAATTATCATTTAACGACTTAACCTCGGTTCTCGGGTTGCTACGACAACCAGTCCCCTGAAGGGATGCAAAAAAATCCCAGATTCTCTGCTTCGCTGATAAACAGGTTTATTGTTTCTTTGCCTTTCGGGATCTTTATCACCTCGAAGCACGAGTCCCCAAAAAAAAACAAAAAAACGGCGCAGTTGACGGAATATTGATGGCGGTTTGTTTTTGTTTTTTTTCTTTTTTCATTCCCCCCCACCCAAGTGATTGGGGGTGGGTGGGGGGTGGGTTTGAATGAATGGTGACTATTTATCAAATCCGTCAGTGTTTAATTGAATGTGAAATGAGGGTATAGGCACATCGAGCTTTTTCATTGAGCTGTCAGGACGTGATGAATGGATCGAGTTTGCGGAATGCCCATCTCCGCTGTCATTTATCAGCGCTCGGCTCGCGCAGGCTTCACAGCGGCCGCCGTGACAGATAAGGGAAGTTTTATGAGCGAAATTAGCTCGGAATATCGCTCTAATGAGGTCGTTATTTATTTCCAGAAAAACTTTTTTTTGTTGTTATTTATTAATTTATTTTTTGGTTTTAAAGCCGATTCGTTTCTTAATGCGCATCATAAATATTTATAAAACGCAGAATTCTGGGCGGAAGTTTCGGTTTAACTTTTTGATTATTTAGAAAGCAGACGATTTTTGATACGTAGTTCGATTTCTCCTCCACAGAGGCCGAGGCGAGAGTCACGCAGAATACAGATTAACATGGCAGAGGTAGAGCTGCGTCTTCCTGCAGACACTACAGGAAAAAGAACGTCTGGTTTTATTTTGCACTACAAAGGCGTGTTTGTGAAAGGGGCCATGCGTTCGAATTCGAAAGACACTTGGATGATTTGCAGTCTGTCTGAATTGAAGAAATAAAAGTGAACATCGTGTTTGTTTCCAGTGCATCGTGTCGAATCGAACGGAAATCGGATCGTACTGCATCGGAATAGGGGGGAATATGATGCATATCCATGATATATGGTTCTGCTCTCATTTGTATTTCTTTCCTTCGACAGATCGAGAACTTGCAGGAGCAGCTGAAGGATAAAGAGAAGCAGATGAGTAGTCTGAAAGAGAGGGTCAAATCCCTGCAGGCTGATACCTCCAACACTGATACAGCTCTCACTACACTCGAGGAGGCGCTGGCTGAGAAGGCGAGTACCACACACACACACACACACACGGTTCAAGAAGGCAGGACTGATGGTCGGGTTGGAGCAGTTTGAAAGTTCTTGGTTATGTGACTACAGGTGTTTCCAAAGTTCATTTCCACATTAAGTCTTCATTTTGCTGTTATAATGGAGCTTCACTCTTCTGGGCAGATGTTCCACTAGATTTTGTGGAGATTTGTGCTCCTTTAAATTCAAGGATGTTAGTAAAAAATGTAAAGTCAGGCACTTCTGTAGGTGAGGAAGTGAGGAGGCCTGGGGTGCAGTGTGTTCACATTCATTATTCAACAGGGTTGGAGCTCTATAGCAGGACACGCAAGATCTTCCACACACTTCCATCTCATGCAAAGTTTATCTTCTTGGAGCCGGAAGCATCGTCATGCTGGAACATGTTTTGGGTCTCATGCAATCGTGTGTCTCCAGTGTGTATGAACACTGATCAGGCGTAACATTGAGTGGTGAAGTGAAGAACACTGATGATCTCTTCATCATGGCACCTGTTAGTGGGTGGATTTATTTATTAGGCTGCAGGTGAACATTTTGTCCTCAAAGGAAAAATGGGCGAGCGTGAGGTTTCGAGCGAATTTGACAAATTGTGACGTCTAGACGACTGGGTCGGAGCGTCTGCAGCTCTCATGGGATGTTCCTGGTCTGCAGTGGTCAGTATCTATCAAAAGTGCTGTGAGATAGAGATGACAGTGAAGGTTCTGTAGTGCATCTCCATAGGATTTGGGTAGTTTCGCTCAGAGCTTCAGCTGCCTGCACAGTGGCTGAGCTGAGGGTCAAATATACCGTCTGATATACTGTTTTTCAACAGACTTTTGAATCCCACTCCACAGTGCTGCATGAGTCAGTGAATCTGTCTGTAATCTCAGCACCAGACGCTTTCGGTTCCTCGGGTACTGAATATTGGAACGTTTTGCTGTCTGACAATCTTGAGTCTGATTGGTTGCAGGAGCATGAAGTCCTGAAACTTTAAACCTTGCTGTCCCTATTGAAAAACATCAGCAATGAAACATAGTTTTAGGAAATACACTACATGGATAAAAGTATTGGGACGTCAGATTCTTTCCCCAAACTGTCCCCAAAATGTTGAAGGCACACAATCGTTCATTATGGATTAGGATGCAGGAGCATGAAATTCTTCCATTCACTTGAGACCCAAAACCTGTTCCACGATGGAGCTCCATGAAGATATTTCATTCTTAATGTTCCTAAAAAGGTCTTAAATGTGACTTGGTGAAACCTGCAGAAACCCTGAGTAAATGGGATTTTGGAGTAAATATGGTGGGGGGGGTGATATTGTTTTGCCAGATTGTAATCACGCTTTGCTCAGAGATGGTCCAAGATGTCTCTCAGGTGCTCCTACACTAAAACATACATCTCAAAGTAGAATCTGGGTTGAGGAAGTTTTTTTTTTTTTTTTTTTTTTTTTTTTTTTAAAACAAATGAGTCTTAAAAAACTGCTAATTACCGTAATTTCCGGACTATTAAGCGCACCCAAATATAAGACGCACCCACTGAATTTTACAAAGATTTTTATTTTGAACATAAATAAGCCGCACCTGTCTATAAGCCGCAGGTGTCTACATTGAAACAAATGAACTTTACACATGCTTTAACGAAAGACAGTGTCTGTAACACGGCTTGTATATAAACAGTAGCCTACCAAGAAAGTCATTGTTCACTGTCTTCCTCCTTCCTTTCACAACTATTTCTCTCGGGAGTTTATATTTTGGCATCGTCGTGCGTTTCAAAATCATCATCGGTGAAGCTTTTCTCCCGATGCCATGCAGCTCAGAACACAGGTGAAGTGTTTTTTCATGCCCGGTTGTTTTCCGCGTGACGAATGATTCGCATTTCCTGTAGACAGTCCGAGTGAGCGGCAGGTCAAACGTCAGAGGAACATCATCCATATTTATGATGTGGTGCGGTCTGATTCAGTGGGAGCGCGTCTGATTTAATATAAAGAGTTTCATTGGTTCACCTTAAACCCGTTCCGCAATTTCATTGGTCTTATGTTATGGGGCTCAGTTTTTTGGCTTGAAGTTTGTGAAACCGGGAAAAACCCCGGGAAAAATCCATAAATTAGCCGCTTCGTTGTTTAAGCAGCGGGGTTCAAAGAGTGGGAAAAAAGTAGCGGCTTATAGTCCGGAAAATTCGGTAGGTGAAAACAAGTCTTGAAACTTCCTAGAAAGAGGCTCAGTGTTTGTAATCAGTAATGTTCAATTCAACCAAAATCAGTTCCCGGTGTTTTCACTTGAGCGGGAACTTAAATCGTTTCTGGAACTAAAACCAGGTTCTGGTTTCTCCTGAAAGGATTCTTTTTATAGTAAAAAAAAAAAAAAAAACCCAAAAAACAGCCTTTTGTATCACCTGAAACGAAGTGAGCAGGCCGTTCACTGCAGACTGACCCCTGTAGAGAACTGCAGCGGTCCCAATGCTGGCCAGCTCCTGCCTGATGAATATGAATGAGTTTGAACCCTGGAGGTTATTAACATCGGTTTAGGTATCTGCGGTCTGGCTCGTAAAAACCTCTTTCCTCCGGCCTCGCATCGCTCGCGCACACACACACACTCGCTCTCTCTCTCTCTCTTCAGGACTCGGGCCTCCTCGTTCTCTTCCCTCCTCTTCCTCATCTCCCTGAACCAGCGTTGCATCGGCTCAGGGACGGAAATTGAATTTGTCAGCCATCTATTTGGAGAGTGAACATGCCGGTTCCACTCAGAGCAGCTCCAGTACAGCAGTCCGGCTCACAAGCGAGCCTCTGTGCTCACTGACGGATGGCAGACGCATTAATACTTATTAAAAAATTTAATTTATCTATATATATATATATTCACTCAAATTGTATTTTTTTCTTTCTGGCCCCCATGTCCATGATGCATTTGGGAATTTCACACAATTCAGCATGTTAAATATGTTACAGAATGCTAAATACTAGTGTAAGGAAACTGCATCATAATAATATACTATGTAGTATGTTGGACTTCTGATCAGAAGGTCATGAGTTCGAATCCCACCGCAGGTGTGTGAATGAGATAACTGCGAGTCTCTCTCGATAAGGGCCTGCCAAATGCCGTCAAAATGTAAATGGAATGGAAGAACGAGCTGTTATTAAAAAGGTGGACCAAATCATTGGGACTTCTCCAGCCAGAGGCACACAGTTGTATTGAACGTCTTTGGATGTGGTAGCATGAAACTAGGAGACCCAAACCTGTCCAAAATTCAGTTACCATGAAGATATGCTTTCCATCGGCTGGAAGGGAGTGGAAGATCTCCTGCTATGGAGCTCCGGCCTCGTGCCTATTTACATCAGTACCTGATTTTACTAACACCCTTGTGGCTAAATTAATCTCCACAACATCTAATGGAACATCTTTCCAGAAGAAGGTAAGATCAGGTTATGGATGATTTGTATGATGTTGGAACTCTGAAGCGGTCAGTGCAATTGTTCATCTGCACACACACACTTACGTGGATTGTGGACGTCAGCTGTCTGGGTTCAAGTCGCAGTCTTAGACGACGCCTGTTCAACAGAGCAGTCACGCTTAATGTCACAGCTGGATGCAGCCGAGCCAGGAGCAGCCGCCGTGGGGGAACTGAAATACGTCCTTCTCTCTGTGGAGAGGGGGTTGGGGGGCAAACGTGCACCCTGCCAGAAAAACACCACTTCAAACCCCTTACTGTCACAGCGTTATTACACCCCCCGCCCATTTCATCCCATTCCGTCTTTTCCTTTTCTCGCGCGCATGCGTCCTCCAATGATAAAACAGGTGCTTTCTCCGACTCGTTCGTCAACCTGCAACCGACTCCGGTGGAATGAACGGAATCGAGATCAGATTCCCTCCGGTTTCCCCAATACACCGTGTTGCTGCTCCGCCTGCTGTTCTTGGCCAAAGTTGACACCAGTATGGCTCTCTTTTTTCGAGGCTCTTTTTACAAGAAAGTACTTTATTTATCTACGTTTACACACCATCGCCTTCAAAACAGTCCCCTGCGAAGTGAGATTGTGTTTCTGGAGAGAAACTTGATTGTGAGTAGTTCAGTGACCGGATGCATTGTCGTCGTGGAGCATCCGGTTTTTCGCAAGTTCGCAAAACTTTTGTTTACAAGTTCAGAACAGCGCCGGTTGCACAGAAAGATGTCTTTTGGCACACTGACTGTCGGTGCTCCTTGTGACTGTGCATGCAGCCTTGTGCTGCCATCTGTTGGCGTGTTACAAAACTAGTAACTCATTAACTGGAACACCAGCAGAAGCAAAAAAGAAAGGTGCATTGCCCAGCGATTACAGGAAGCTGGGGTCAGCCATGATACAACTCCCCCGGAACACAGAGGGTTAAGGGCCTTGCTCAAGGGCCCAGGAGTGTCAGCTTGGCGATACTGGAGCTTGAACCCCCGCCCCTTCCGATCAGTAATCTAGAGCCTTAACCACTGAAAAACATGCAATCATGCTGTCTTTTAAACCCACTGTAGTTACTCAATGAAACGCACCAGGAATGTCTTCAGAGGAGCAACCAAACATTTTAAAAACCAAAATGTCAGATATTTTAGGGGCAGAATTTCAGTCTGGGGCGACTCACCGTTCTCGATCACAGTGTATGCCATTAAACCAAATAATATAAACTAATGTGACTACGGAGTCCCGCCCCATCCTGCTGCAAGACAATGTTACACAGAGAGAGTCCACATTATTTAAGCAGGTTTGGGGATTTAACTGGGTGTTAAAGTGCAATACGAAGCTTTCTTGCCACCCCCCACCCCCGTCCCCACCCCTACAAAAAAAAACAGTACTGAATCATGAAATTGTGCAAAATGAAATAAATGTGAATATATTAATTATACTATTAAATAATGTGTAAAATAAAAGGCATTTACAGACCGACAGCACGTGGCGTCAGCGGTTCACCTCTAGAGGCCGCTCTCGTCTATTACGCAACCAGGAAAAACTATCGGTACGGATTTTTGGCAATAGCTGATAGTTCCAGCAATCGACTACCAGTCGACCTCTAATGACGATGACCTGCATTTATTTATCCGATACTGTGTTTCTAATGGCGTAGTGCTGTTTAAGACGCATCGAGTCCTTTTGTGTTCTCAACTCTACTTTCCTGTTGGAATATGATGCAAGTCAGCGGCCGTAATCCACACATGCGGCCGGTTACGAGTTTTTCCTGAAAACATGATGCAAGTCGTAAAACGATTTTGAAACAAGAACGGCGTTCATTTAGAATCTGTAGTTTTGTTTTATTGAAGTTAAAAAAAATAAATAAAAAAAAGGAAAACACCGCGTACACAAAAAAGCCTTCATGCGAAAAACAAAAAAACGGACGCGTTTCTTCTGAGGTCCGAGTGAACGGCGAGGTTGATGATGATGTTTTGTTGTGTGAGCAGGAGCGAATTATCGAGCGCGTGAAAGAGCAGAGAGATCGAGATGAGCGGGAGAAGGGAGAAGAGCTAGAAGCCAGCAAGAAAGAACTGAAGGAGCTGAAGGAGAAACTCAGCCTGCTGCAGGGAGACCTGTCTGACCGTGAGGTAAGATTCACACACACACACACACACACACACACACACACACTTCTACCTAGATCATGGCAGTTGCCCGTTCATGGACAATGCTTAAACATTTAAACGTCTCACACACACGTCCCCATGACTCCAAACTTCTTGAAACTGTTTTCCGAAGGTCTGCTTGTAGCTCGTTTTCTCTCCGACAGCCCGTTTATATGATTGACACGTAGAACACAACGATGATTTATAAAAAGCCTTCGATGAGAATTTCAGGCCAGAAATACTTACGGGACTCCAAGTGTATTGAAACTCATTAGGATTTAAAGATGCGCTTTTTTTTTTTTTTTTTTTCTTCTCACAGTTTGACCATTTAAAAAAAAAAAAATCCTGCCAGATTTGGGATTTACGCCTCGTATTTAATGACGAAACACACAATAAAGGCTTCCAGCCTCTTTAATTGTTTTATTACTCATGTGTTTTAGTTGCCGTTCTGACTCAATCGACCGTGTGTGTATTTTCAGCATGTGGGTTCGGGAAAAGGAAAAAAAATTAATCAAATTCATTGGATAATAAAAATCGGATCTGAAACTCCGTTTTGTTGTGATTAAGGGGTAATAAAGTGACGGTCACGGTTCGGTCCGATTTCGACACGGTTCGTATTTTAAAACAATTTTAAATACAAAAACGTCTCCTCGGTTAAAATAAAAAATAAAATATATACAAATAAAATGGAATAAATCAAATTAATGCGATACACTTTTTTTATTGGTTTGATCAAATTGAATAATTTGTTAAAATAAAAAAAAAATGTACATTTTAATTAATTTTTTTTAATAACATTTAATAACATTTTAATTAATAACATTTGGATATTATTATTTTTTGTTTAATATTTAATTTTTGAAAGATATGATCTTAACTGCTCTACTTATTTCAGCATACTATAACAAGTTCCTTCATTCCTTCAGCTCATCTGCACGTTTTTGGGGTCTTGTTTCTCATATTCCTCTTGACAATACCTTCTCTATGGGGTTCAGGTCTGGGGAGTTTGCTGGCCAGTCAAGCACACCAACACCATGGTCAATTAACCAACTTTTGGTGCTTTTAGCAGTGTGACCAGGTGCCAAATCCTGCTGGAAAATAAAATCCGCATCTCCATAAAGCTGGTCAGCAGAAGGAAGCATGAAGTGCTCTAAACTTTCTTGGTAAACGGGTGCAGTGACTTTTCAAAAAAACACAGTGGACCAACAGCAGCACCCCAAAGCATCACAGACTGTGGAAACTTAAAACCGCCACAAGGGTCGAACGTCTTACGTTACAGTGACGTAAGCGTTTTTTTCCGGTTTCGGTGCGGATGATTAACTTCCGAGAAACGATTGGAAACTAAACACTGTGGACGCGGAGCGTTTTGAGACGAAAACGCTGGTTTCAGTTTTCGATGGCAGCCTCGCCACTAATACCCTGGTTTCCATTAACAGCCTCGCGTCCCTCCGTTTTTTTTTTTGGGTCGCTGTACAGTTTTTCAAGTATTAGATCACCTGATGTAATCTCTCTTTCTCTCTGTCTCTCCGTCCCAGACATCTTTGTTGGATCTGAAGGAGCACGCCTCATCCCTGGCCTCCTCGGGTTTGAAGAAGGACTCCAAGCTGAAGAGCCTGGAGATTGCACTTGAGCAGAAGAAAGAGGAGTGTATCAAACTGGAGAGTCATCTCAAAAAGGTGAGCGAGAACCTGATATGTGAACATCTAGAAACATGTCGCTGTTCTGAATAATGAAGTAGCTTTTTATAATAATATCGGGCTGATATCCTGAACACAATAGGGTCAAGCATATGTTTTCAAAAGTCCTGAAACAGTTCATTATCAATATTGATCGTAGGTATTGGGGAAGTGGGAGTTCAGTGGTTAAGGCTCTGGGGTACTGATCGCAAGGTCGGGGGTTCAAGCATCAGTATTGCAAAGCTGCTACTCTTGGGGCCCTTGAGCAAGAGCCTTAACCCTGTGTGCCCCAGGGGCGCTGTATCATGGCTGATCTTTGCTTCCTAACATCGCTGGGGTATGCCAAGAAAGAATTTCACTGTGCTGTAATGTACATGTGCCAAGTTAAAAGCCCCTTTATCTTTATTAGGCTAGTACTCCCCTAGAGGTACACTCTCTGGGCAAAAGTATTGGGACACCAAACTCAGCATTAAGACTGCTCCATGAGAATAAGCTTTACATACAATATATGGAAGATCTACTATTGACTGCACCCCAGGCCTCCTCACCTCACCTACATCACTACCTGCATTACAATTAAGCAGTTGAGGGTTTAGTTCGCAGCAGTTCCGGTAGTGCTGCAATTTGAACTTCCGAGTCAGAGTCCAATGCCGTAACCACTGAGCAAACACCTCCCTGGTAAATCTGATTCTGATTCGCTCTTGTATCTGAACGAGCACACATCTCCACAAAATCCTAGTGCAATAGAAGAGTGGAGGTTATTATAAGAACAAATGGAGAATGAGATGTTCAATATAGTGTAGGTGATACCATG
>JAAIIK010000143.1:433667-469555 GCA_014706435.1 Silurus glanis
TCTCTCTCTCTACCTCCCTGTCTTTCTCTCTCTCTACCTCCCTGTCTTTCTCTCATTCTCTCTTTCTCTCATTGTATTTCTCTCTTTCTCTCATCCTCTCTGTCTCTACGTCCCTGTCTCTTTCTCTCTGTCTCTACCTCCCTGTCTCTTTCTCTCATTCTCTGTCTCTACCTCCCTGTCTCTTTCTCTCTTTCTCTCATCCTCTCTGTCTCTACCTCCCTGTCTCTTTCTCTCATTCTCTCTGTCTCTCTCTCTCTACCTCCCTGTCTCTTTCTCTCTGTCTCTCTGTCTCTACCTCCCTGTCTCTTTCTCTTATTCTCTCTGTCTCTACCTCCCTGTCTCTTTCTCTCTTTCTCTCTCTTTCTCTCTGTCTCTCTTTATACCTCCCTGTCTCTTTCTCTCATTCTCTCTCTCTCTCTAACTCCCAGTCTCTTTTTCTCATTCTTTCTTTCTCTCTCTCTCTACCTCCCTGTCTCTTTCTCTCATTCTCTCTGTCTCTACCTCCCTGTTTCTTTCTCTCATTCTCTCTGTCTCTCTCTATTTCTCTCTCTCTATACCTCCCTGTCTCTTTCTCTCATTCTCTCACTCTCTCTGTCTCTTATTAAGATAGAATGGACTTTATAATCAATATATTTGAGAGTGTAAGAGCGTAGGTGAGAGAAGATGGATCTGAGGGTCGTCTGGTCCTGTCTGCTGTCCCGACAGGGTATCAGTGTTGTTCAGCGCACCGCGAGGCAGGGGGCGGTCGTCCGGCCGAAGCTCTTCACGCGCTCCTGCTCACACTGATGAAAACGGACGTATGTTGGCACGTAGTGTCGAGTGTAAACGGGTGCCCCGTCGCTCACCCGCCCGCGGACCTTCTCACAGCTTCGTCTTGGCAGCTCTGAAGTCCAGCGCTTGTCAGTTTTCAATAGCGGCACTTACCGCAGACGGAGCTGCTAATATCGGAGCTTTGGTCTCCGTATATCGCAATCTGGAAGAACGTACAGCAACACCACAGAGCTGCAACAATATCTTTCTCATGGCGTCCTGGGAAATGCGATCAGACAAGAAACAAGGAGTCTTCAGTATCGTTACAGACCGGACCAAAACACGGACATGAGCAGCCTGGAATTACCAGATAATGTCTTACCAGAAAATAATTAAAATTAGGACTCAGGATTTTTTTTAAATTGGGTTTTATTTTTCCGACTTCCTGTCTAACTTTATTTTAAAATAGTTTAAAATACTGTTTTATAGGCAGGTATGAACAAAAATGG
This sequence comes from Silurus glanis, assembly GCA_014706435.1. Lineage (NCBI taxonomy): Eukaryota > Metazoa > Chordata > Actinopteri > Siluriformes > Siluridae > Silurus > Silurus glanis. The sequence continues at coordinate 434,927 of JAAIIK010000143.1, forward strand.
TATATGTGTGTCATGTTCTTATTAAAAAACCACGATTCATAGACAAAGATACAATACTGGTGGTTTAGATGTTGAATTTTAGATCAGAAGGTCATGAGTTCAAATCCCAGCGTTACCAAGCCACCACTGGTGGGTTCCTGAGCAAGGCTCTGAACCCTTAGTTGTATAATTGAGATCATCCTAAGTTAGTGTGGCCATAAATTCTTCTGGTGGTTAAGATGTTAGGCTTCTGATCAGAAGGTCATGAGTTCAAGCTGCCACTACTGTTGATGCTCAACTGCCCAGGTGTATAAACTACATCATCGCAAGCCAATCTAGGAATACATTTCAATGTAGATGATGATGGGTTCCCTTTTCTTGTTCGGACATGGTAGATCAGTGGTACAGATTATGCAGAGGTGGTAGCTTAGTGGTCAGGGCATTGGACTTTGGATCTGAAGGTTGTGAGTTCGAATTCCAATCACGCCGAGGCTGCTCAGTTGTATGCATGAGATAAATGTAAGTCGATCTGGATAAGGACGTCTGCCAAATAATAAAAAATGGAAAAGCTGTTAGGCTTTTGATCAGAAGGTTATGAGTTCGGATCCCAGCCTCACCTAGCTACCGCTACTGATAGCTTCAGCAAGTCTCCTAACACTCGACTGCTCAGTTGTATAAATGAGAAGTCTTTCTGGAACGGGGAGTCTGACGAATGCCGTAAACATTAATGGTCTGGTTTAAGTCACACCCACTTCTGGATTTACTTCACTTGTTTGTGTGTGTGTGTGTGTGTGTGTGTGTGTGCGCGCGTGCGTGCGATGGCATCCACACCGTCAGCACATTAGTGAGTTTTAGTGGTTTTTCTGTTTTCTAGCCTGCAACAGCTCATAAGAGCATTTAAGTTTTTTTCCAGAACAAACTTCCTTCATGTACGTTCAGCCACGCGTTCGGCTCTGGGCCGCAACCCCGCTACAGTCCGGCGCAATCGCGTGTCGCTCGTAATTGAACCGCAGTTCATAACGAGCTTTTTCTCTCTGCCCAGTAAAACACCACACAGCACCGGACGGGCTACTGTAGATCCCCTACCGAAACAAAATTCATACGCAAACACATCCAGAACAAATCAGGTCTCGCCCTCCTGCGGCACTCACGTTTCTTTTTTTTTTTTACGAGGTATTTACTTGGTGCGAGTTTCAAACGCTTGTTTGAAGAAACTTCTTGCACTAGTTTCTGGTATTAACCTTCTTCTGCTTGAACTCCTATCATGAGAATTGTGATGCCTTTTCAAGTCGTACTCAGGCAACACCTCACCCAGATCTGTCTTTAAATATCAATTATTAATATCTCCAGCAAATCTTCAAAATACTTCCCATTCTAGCGTTTGATGCCTGCATAAGTAACGGCTTAATAAACACTTTTTAGACAAAAGTTTGTGGACACCTGACCATAAGATCTGTATGTGCATGTTTTTTTTTTTTTTTTTTTTTTAACATCCACATTGAGTTCCCATTCGCTCTTATAATAATCTCCACTCCTCTGGGAAGATGTTCCACTAGATTTTGTGCTCATTTAGCCACAGGGGTGTTAGTAAAGTCTGGTAATGATGATGTTGAGGTGTGGAGGCCTGGGGGGTGCTCAATAGAAGGAGATCTTCTACACACTTCCAACTGATGTAAAGCATGTCTTCATAGCAGTTTGGTGAAAAGCCAGAGGTTGAACGATTCATCATTTCCTTTTCCGATTAATTGCGAGATCGATAATCATTGCGAGGGCGGCCACTAGAGGCGAATCACTGACACTACGTGCTGTATGTTTTTACATGCAAGGCTGCGTGCTGCACGGAGAGGGCTATATTTATAATTTAGCCCATTTTCATGATTCAGTTTTCTTTTTTTTTTATTAATTATTTTTAATTTTTGTAATAGTTCAGTGCTGTTTTACATGGAGTTTTTTCTTTTTTTAATCCATTAAAAAAAACTATCATTAGTTTAATCTTGTTATTGACAAGTACAATCCAACCTAGCTACAATCAGTCGCCCTCTAGTGGAGAATCACATATGGCAAAAAAAAAAAAAAAAAATGTCAGGTGTCTGAATACTTTTGTCTGTATGGCGTATGCATGAAATGAATTTAGGTAATTTGTGAAAAAGAAACGAATCATAAACCAATCAGAGTTTGATGGAATGATTCATTTGCACACTTTTATGTCGTGTGTGTGTGTGTGTGTGTGTACGAGTGTGAGATAGTGGATATCTGTAAGTCATTAAACGCGTATTCGGGCGCGCATACGTGTGCGTTGGTGTTTATTCACGTGTCCGAGCGGGTTGTCTTTGGCACGGCGTGGTGCTGAAAGATCTCCCCGGCGTGCACTTCTTACTGGGAGGTACTCGAGCCCTGGAAAACGTCGACAAGGAAATCAAAGCGCAAACCTGTTTTTCTTAAACTTCAGAAGGTCTTCTCGCCCTCAAATCTTTTTTTTTTGTTCTCCCCTTAACAAAACCTTTTGTTCTGCTCTCTGTATGACATGAAGTTGGACAGATAGATAAATGCGGGTTTTATTTTTCCCCCTCCGTTCCGACTCTACCACTGTTTTGCGTTAAACGAAGCGTCCAGCCGTGCGATGAGAGAGCTGGGAAGATGCGTTCGACGCTGGATTTTATTTAAAGGAAAATGTTAATGTTGGAAATGAAGCAGGTTTTCTCCACAGCATGTAAACGGAGGTCTCTTTGCCAGAGTTCACTTCGGCTGTGTTCTTTCGGTATCCGTCCGCTGGGCTTGTTTTTACAGCAGTCGCTAACCCTGACGGGCTTCCACCTTCTCAGGAAAAGATTTCCAATTTTCACCCCAATAACTCAAGTCTGTTAACATAATTACTGGCTTTGTAGAGATCTTTCCATTTAACATCCAAGAGTGTGTGTGTGTGTGTGTGTGTGTGTGTGTACAGACTCGCCTGCTGCGTTAATAAAAGGGTGAGAGAGTATCTCCAAATTTCTCCTATATTTATCATGTTTCCTCGCCCCTATACTTACCGAGTGATTGATTGAATAATTGGACTACTCGACTCGGTTGTTCTTTCTCGAATACAATGAAGTTCGATTTTCCACACGAGTACCAGTCGCCTGCGTTAGACACAAGACTTGTACAGTGAGAGGAAACGAGTATCCAGGTGCATCTCTCTTCACTTCATGTTTAGCCTCCTGACTTTACAGTCATAGACGCCAAAAAATCACCAGCATGTATTCATAAAAATACACACATCTGATTGTAAGGGGAACGGTATTCAGACACCACAAATGACCAACGTCAGGACAAAGCCGTTCTTGCCGATTGCGGCTTCAAGAGGTCTACGGTAGTTTTTTTCTTTTTTTTCTTTCGCGCCATTGTGGTTGAATCTTTGGCCCGTTTTTTTTTTTTTTTTTTGGCAAATCATCTTCAATTTCCTTCGATATCCAGGGTCCTTTTGATGAACTCGCAATTTTCTTCTCGAAATTCGCCGTAAATTTTCAACGGGATTCAATTTACAGTGGGAGACGCCATGCAAGGCCTTTATGAGTTCTGAAGTCAGCCAGATGAGAATGGGTTCACGTTTGAGTCTGTTTCCTTTCAAGGTTCTTTACGCTTTTTGTCTTAGGGAGTGTTTTTCTTCTCTGCCACGGTCACCTCTCTGGTTTGCTCATCGAAGATACATTACTTCGACAAAATTATCGAAGTGGTTCCGAAAACAGTTTTTAGACCCATGCAATTGTATAGGACTTCTTTGGAGGCTTTGGCATGACATTTTCTTATTAATTGAGCATTATTGAGCTCCATGAAGATATGCTGTGCATGGTTTGGAGTGGAAGATCTTCTGCTAGGAGACCCAAATCATGTTCCAGCATGACAATACCCCTGCGCACAAAGCTAGTTTCATGAAGATATGCTGTGCATGGCTTGGCGTGGAAGATCTCCTGCTTTAGAGCTCTGATCTTAGCCCTATTGAACATAAAGAATATGAACGCTGGCTGCACCCCAGACCTCCTCACCTCTTACATCACATTCCCTGACTTTACTAACACTCTTGTGGCTGGTGAACACAAATCTACACAAAATCTACTGGAACATCTCCCTCTTCTCCAAGCTGTTGACAAAATTGCAACGGCCATTAATCGGCTGTCGGTGAACATGTCAAACCAGCGATCAAACACTACATTAGAGTTTAGCCTCATATTATAATAATCTTTTAGGATTTCTTTGTGTCTCAGACAACCAAATCGTGGCCAAAATCACACAGTGGGCACCTGCCTTTGGTGAACCAAGCCAATGGAGCTGAGGATGTATATCATGTGTGGAACAGTGTGAGGGACCATTACTTGTGGTTCCATAAACTTTCCACCTTGCTACAGTTCTGTTTTCCTTTTGATTCATGTTTGGTACCACGTCTGCGATTTCGTCACGGAGAGCAAGTTAGAGCAAAGAACAAAAACCGGGCGAATCGGCCGCATAGACTTTTGGCGCGACGTACGTTTGACCCACGGCGCCGATGCAACGAGTCATTCGAGGTGTTTCGAGCGGCATGGGCGCTTCAAGAGAGCGGAAGAACCAATCTCACTTACGCACCCACCCACCCACTCGCCAGATTCGGCTCCTGCTGACTTGGCGCTCTTCCAGAAGATGGAGACCCGACTCGCCGTTTTTTTTATATATTTTTTTGCGCCGTTTTTTTGACGCGATCCGAAAAGAAGACTTCCAGGATACATTCCAAAAGGCGCTGTATTGCTGTGCAGGGGGACTATTTTGACGGTGATGGCGTGGAAACGTAGATAAATAAAGTACTTTGTGTCTTGGGGCTCGACTCCCAAACTTTTTGATGCCATTGTGCAAAATCTTCCCAGCCCCACTTTCGCAGCTGTCTTTTATAACGACACCAGGGGCTATTTTGTCCCCAACCTTTATTTTCATTGTCTGTATCTTTGCTCTTACGCTTTTGTGTCTGAGAAGACGACGTGTGCCCCGAGACCAGTAAAGGAACCTCTAGAGGTCCAAATTGCTGAATCGCAAACCGTCATTTTTTCCCATAACGAGACTGACTGGAAACACTGACGAAAAAGAAAGCCGCACGTGCGATTGTGCTTATTGTGATTTATTCCTGCTTATTGAGATTTACTGTTAATGGTACCTCCTACTATAAGAAGACTCCTAATGGTCTCCTCTGCGCCAGTCCTTATGGAGTGTTTTCCAGATCTTGGAAACACTCGTGCTCCTTTTTCAGCGAACGTTTCAGAGCCGGTCAAGCTTCACCGAATCCGACGTCGATCACACTCCAGCCCAGAGTCCATCTGCCCCTCTCAGGCCCCCGGTTTTACAGTAATTGTTTTCCCTGCTGAACTCAATAGAGGAAGGTCACCTCAGAGTTAGATCATGAAGAAAAAAAACACAAATTAGAGAATCTTTTACAGGGAATCATAACAGTCAGCTGCTTATTAAGGATTCCATCAGTGCCAAAGCAGATGGCTTGGCCTGAGCCTAACTGGGAAAATTCCAGTTTATGACCTATCGTGTGTGTGTGCGCACAGGAAAGGTCTTTTGTTCTTATACAGTTAGTGTGTGTGTGTGTGTGTGTGTGATGTTGCTTTGGGATTTTTGCAACGCCACCGTTTCGGGATAATGATTTGAACAATATGACATGGTGCCTGCCAGGCCTGGATATTGAGGAACACGGGCGCAGCCGAGAGCAGTACGGCACACCGAGCGCTCGTGCGGACGGAGTCGTGTAGCAGTTAACCGTTCTCGCAGACCTCCGGGAAGCTGGCGCAGCATCTGAAAAAGAAATGTAATAAACGTATGTCATTCGTTTGCGCTAATTTGTGCCATAAAATTACTGTTTGTGCTGGTTCGGTTCGTCCGGCTCCTGCCAAAAGTGGTGTCACAGTGCATTAAACCTCACTCAAGTCAAAACCTAACAAAAAATCCAACCAAATTAGTGTTATTTCTGTCCGTCGTACCAACGCGGGTTAGCGCTCGATCCATTCTTCTGATAAGTCGCGTCACCTTCCGGATGTTAAAAGATGGTACCACAGTAGCGATGGGTCCGGTTGGTCAGAATGCGTGGATTAATGCCAAGTATTAGTTCACCTATGAGCAATTCCTTTTGATGACCGAATCTTCCAGTTGCACATTTTTATAAAATAGAAATATTATAATAATAATAATAATAATAATAATAATCTCAAAGCGCTTTCTAAGCATAAAAAACTTTAATTTAAACAAAGATTTAAAAAAATATAAAAAATACAGTGGAACCCGGTTATGTCGCCGGCCTAGGGGACGGCAAAATGCGTCGAGATAACCGATGATCGAGATAAACGAAAACCAATATGGCGGCAATATATGAACGTGCTTGAAATTTCTTTATGTACATGATGTGCGTTATTAAATGAGAATGTGCACATGTTTTTGGAGGTTTTTTTTTACACAACAGCGTTGCCGCGATTTGTTTGATTGGTCATGCGGATCGAGATAACCTGTAATGCGGATAAGGAGGCGGAAGCCGAAGTAAACGCAAACAAAGTTTATTGAGAATACTCAGGAGATAATCCACCAATACTTGTAGCGAAGCAGTAATATCCAGTGGTGCGCTCCGGGAGCGCGGTCCACGCAGTTCTGTGATAGCAGAGACAGTTCGTGTAGAGAATCCACGGATCCGCGCTATGGAAAGCGCAGCGCTGGGCAGCAACGGATAAACGTGGTGCAGACAGCGTGAACATGGAAAACAGCAGGATCGGGGTAATCCGGGGGGCCGTTGAGAGAACGCGGAGTCCGAGAAGAAGGGTACGTAGCGGGATACGTATACGCGATTACACAGACCGCCATGAACCAACACATACGATCATGCACAAACAATAACGGACCGCGAGTGTGTGGAGGTGAGGGGCTTAAATAGGAGATGGGATGAGTGAGTGAATGAGAGTCAGGTGTGTGTGATCAGCATGACTGCGACGAGCTCGCCCGCACGGGAGAAGAAGCAGGGTGCTTTGGGGAATGCCGGGGTTTGACAGCCGCCGAAGGGGGCGTGGCAGGGGGATTCCTGACATAACCGACGTGAAGTGGCAAATTTGCCCCCCCTTGTGCTCGAGATATTAGGGTTCGGCGACATAAAGGAATCGACATAACCGATTAGAAAATGCTAAGACAAAGCGAGAATTTGGCGGTTCCACTTCAAAAACGTCGACTTAATAGGGTTGGCGAGTTAACCGACGTCGAGATAAGTGGGTTCGACTGTAATAATAAAATTAATAATAGTAAAAAAAGAAAAAAATTAGAAAAATTTAATAAGTAAATAAACATCACAAAATACATCACAAAAATAAGAAATCATAAAAGCTATCCTGGTAAAAAATAAAAAAAAGAAATACATTTAGATCAAGTGGAATTTTACTTTTTTTATATATTTTTTTTATAACAGAGAAAAATACAACATAAATAAATAAAGTCAAATTGCATCTATTTTTTATTTTCAGGTCAGGGTTTGCTCAGGGGCCCAGGAAGGGCAGCTTGGTGTGGCTGGGATTTGAACTCTCGATCTTCTGATCCAAAGAATTGTCATCGTTGTATAGATTTGCGGTCTAATAGAACGACGAGCAACGTTTAAACTTTGAATGAGGGGGGAAAAAAAAGTTAAAGATGACAATCAACGTATAAAAAACGTATTTTCTTTTTAACTTTAAAAATGACTGTGGTGTAAAAGGAATCAAACACATACCATGTACTTCAGGAGATGATTCGCATCTTGGAGTTAGCTTTGGCTTTTTTGCTTTTTGTTGGAGCGAACAAAAACAAAGTTTGATTTAAATATGTTTCTGATTACTTTTCTGTAAAGTTTCTGATGGAAAAGATATTTCTTCGGTTCAGACAGACGGCAAATCATCAATTTGCTTAAGTGTCTTCTGACCTCTAACGCATGGCAGGAAGTTACAGCTCTACCTCTGCCATGTCAATCCGTATTCTGTGCGAGTCTCAGGACACGCCTCGGTCTCCGTAGTGTTGCGATACGTTATATTTACGTCGCAGCAGCGGTGCTGAGAGATATCTAAAATATGTCACGAATCATCGGCCACTTTCTAAATAATGAGTGAAGCGCATCTACTAATAATTATATATAAATAAATCGTATTTTACTAATGCACTTATGTTTAAAATGATGCATCGTGATACAAATGGCGACTTGTATCCGACTGCACAGTTTTTCAAATCGATGCATCGCATCGTTAACTTTTCTACAGATGCACCAATGCAAATCAGCGAATCTTACCATCATTCATAGCAGGCCACTCGAGATCTTCCTCTAAACCCATATTTAGATGATGTACAGATACAGATCTTTATGGAGCTGCATGCGGTAGTGTTAGTTGTTTTGGCTCGAGTTCGATCCACACTGCGATACGTCTTTCCACCGACATCCACCCTGAGCGCCAGGAGGCTGCGGCTTTCTCCAGCTTCTCATTAAACACGGCCTTGGCGGTGCTCTGATTGCTAGTCCTGAAGAATGATCAGGTGTTGGAGGTATAATGGCTTGGCTCGCAGTCACCTGTCCTTGTTTGGGATCACCTCGTCATAATTTAATCATGCCGGGAACTCACCATACACTTCTCTAATGCTTCCCGTGAGATTTTAGTCCTCCACTGCCCATTTTTCCACTCTGTTTTGTAACCCGGATCAGTGTAGCTGTAGACATCGGGGGTCCTCCAGGGAGCCGTAGGTAGAGCTTTTCTGGAGCACGTATCTACGCGAGCCTCATCTGGTGAGGGTTGCAGCGAATCCACGAGGGTTGGTGTATTATTCTTCTTCATCAACTGATTCGTGTTGGCTTAGTTACATCTCCATCTGCTTCGTGTACAGAGAGAGAGAGATAAGAGATCAGGTTTCCTCGATCGTTTCAGTGATTAGTAACTCGTTTGGCCTCCGACGCTGTGAGAACAGAATTCGTGTAAACATTACGACGCTCGTAACAGGCCTGCAACGCTCTTCTCAGTGGAGTTCAGCGGCTGCAGAGCCTCAGAGTTTCCCTTTTGCCGCAAACGAAACCGCCCCGCCGTCTACAGATAAGATTTCATTTGCTTTTGGATGTTGTTCGAGTCATACCCCACCAGGCTTTTCTCACCTTTCAGCCCCTGGACAGGGGCAGTAATGAAGAAATTCCACTGATTTGTAATTGCTGCTTGTTCTCTTTTCTTCTTTCACGCACTGACTTGTGTTTTTTCTTCTGCTCATGTTCTGTAACTGGTTTCTGACGTTTTATTTTGCAGGCAAATGAAGGACCAGAGTAAGAAGGTGGCCACTCTGAAACACAAGGAGCAGGTGGAGAAGAACCGAAACGCCCAGCTGATGGAGGAGGCTCGCAAGCGGGAGGATAACATCAGTGAAAGCTCTCAGCAGATCAAGGTAGTTCTAGCACTCAGGAAGCTTAGTAATATACCGATATATCTGTATGTGGACACCTGGATTTAAGATCGACGTGTGTATTTTTGTGAACATCCCATTCCACATGACACATGAGTCCCCATTTGCTGTTAGAATAATTGCCACCCTTCTGGGAAGATGTTCCACTAGATTTTGTGGATATTTGTACTGTAGGTGAGGTGAGGAGGCCAGGAGTAGCGTCAGCGTTCTAATTCATCATGTTCAATAAAGCTTGAGCTTTAAAGCAGGCCACTCAAGATCTTCCAGCCCATGTAAACCAAATCTTCCTGGATCATTGCCATGCTGGAACATGGTTCCTCTAACATTTGGGGAAGAACCACATATCCTGGAGGAGTTGGTGTCCCAATACTAGTCATTTTAAAGCTCTTCATGATCTAGTCACTAGCTTTCTCCTCACTCACGACATACCAGGGGAGAGGAAGAAGACCAGAACGTGCTTCCTCCGAGACACGTGAAGCCCACCTCGTCATTTTATAGTCATTAGGGTTTGGAGGAGAACCGCTTCCACACCCACGATTGGCCAGTGTCGCTTCGATCGACAGAGCGCAGAGTAATGCTATGCTTTCTCTGGAGGTTATGACATCACCCGGATTTGAACTTTGATTCGATCTTGTGGTGATCTCTCAGAACGTTCCGGCCACCCAGAAGCTCCTGGCTGAGGGTCCAGCAGCGGTTTACTTTCGAACGTAGCTCCTCCGCGCTATTTCGGGTTGACGATGACAAACGTGCGGAAAACACCGAAACATGGCGTTTTGTTAAGCCGGAATCGTCCTGTCCGAGAAAAGTTTGCCGGATGACGTGTTGTTATGATACGACCATATGTTTTCTATGAAAGCGCACTTTTTTGAAAGCTTGGATTCTTATTATGTAAAAAAAAAAAAAATCTGATCCCATATTCAGCTTTCAATTCAACATTAATCTCCGACACTGGCAGTTCAGAAGGTCTGTTTTTCCTTCTTTTTAAAGACTTTTGGACAAAAGACTCCTGGTTGGAACCCCTTTTTAATTTAACTCCGGTTTCACCTCTGGTCTCATTTCTTTTTGCTTACGTTTTTAGACTTTGACTCGAGGTACCTTGAACTCGCGTGTCCTACGTGATACAGCAACAGATCTGGTGTAACTCGCATATGAGTCAGGTCTCCAGGTTCCTTTATGAGATCATGTTGCTACAGAGGCCACAATGTGGCTTTCTACACCCCACTTTGTGCATAGTGATGCACAGACCCAGAACCACCGATCGCCTTCCTCATCCAAGACTAGCAGCCATTACCTCCTGCTTAGAGACACCACACAAGCCCTGAGGCAAAGACAGCGCTGTATTCGGGATCGTTAGCGCTAACCTTTATGCACGCTATTCGACTGATTGTGGATTGCGTTTTGGAAAGAGATCCAGCTGACTACTGGCATTGGTCTAACAACAGGATGTCACAAGCCCACAGAGCAATAAACCTCTCGTTTCCTGTCTCTCCAGGCTCTGAAAAAGGGTCTTCTTGTGTTGCGGGTAATTAACGGAGGGGATACGGGGGGTCAAGCCTCGAAGAAAGGTGGTCATGTTCGGGGCAGCTGCTGTTAACTTTGGAGAAGGTAAAGTGGTCGTAAGAAGACCGCCGTAATTTCCGACCACGAGGCTCGCCACGGTCGGGTTGTTCCTCCCGAACAAACAATGTCCCGGACAATTCAGACCTGTGAGAAATCGATCCAGATCGCTTCAGCATACTGAACCCAGGGACGTGTGGGTGTCAAGAAACAGTCCATAGAGAAATCAAGAAGAAGACTGGATCTTTGCGTTTTTAGATCCTCCACAGAACATGACATTTTCCACCTCAAAAATCTCACACACACATGAAGAGTGAATCATCCACCCGTCTTTCTCATACACACCGAGTAAATATTGACACAACCGAGTCTAGACACGTATTCTGGGAAAGACAAAGAAGCGGGATGATTTGATAAAACAATAGAGGACAGTGAATACCTGCTTTAGAGCATGACATCAGTCTGAACCTTTTTTTTCCAAACAACACGGTTCCCATCGCTTTTTGTCACAAGAGGGCCCTGGTGCAGCACTGCAGAAGGAGAGGAAAGGGAATGCTGATGGAGCCGATTCTGTACATTAGTATATACAGTATATGTGTAGAGATGTATACTGTATATAGAGAGAGATCACATTGACCAATTGTTTTTTCTTTTCTTTTCTTCAACAATGCCGATGTAATCATTTTGACAGCGGGTACATTTCAGACCGGATAAACAGGATCAGGGTCCCAAAAAGCGTATAAAATAGCTTTTCCTTAATACCTTTCTTTCTGTTTGAAGTTCATAGAATCAATGGTGGACAATAAGGAAAGTGAATGTAATATTTACTTTAATTTCACATTTCAAAGTCAAATATTTGACTTTTTACTCAACTTCATTTTGCAAAATCATTTGTTTCTTTTCATTTAAGAGGATAAAAACTTGTAATAGGAACATTATAGTTATAATAAATCATAGTACTTTGGATACTTAAGTACATTCGAAGGGAAATACTTTTGTACTTTTATTTAAGTGAAAGTTTAAAGAAAGCCTCTTTACTGGAGTCAAATTTTACCGACTGTATCTCTACTTTTACTCAACTACATGGTTTATATACCTTATTCACCACTGCTATATAAATAAGTAAATATCATTGAGTGTCAGCAGTGAAAGCATGAATTAGCCGTGTACTAATACCTTTAGCTTGTGTTTAAAAAAAATACAAAACACAGGTTTCGGTTGTTGTGTAGTCAGAGCAAGGTTACGTTACCACCTAGGAGGCAGTATAGCAAAATCCTGATGCAAGCGTGTCTTGTGTCTATGAAGAGAAGGAAATGAATTTGAGCCATGCTTGTTGATTTGAATGACTTGACATGGTTTGGAATTTGAACATTGCCATCAGGTCTATTTTTGGCACTAATGAGCTACCTGTGAGGACCTAATGAAATAATACTTCAAGACCTTGAAATGACGGACCTAACAAACAATGGAGAGATGCTTCAAATTCAAATTTGAGTTCTTGTGTGTAATTTTTATACGAGGCGGTATCAAAAAGTTTCGCGACTCACTCTGTTTACAAGTAAGTACTTTATTTTTTATCATCGCCCCCAAAATAGTCTCCCTGCACAGCACTACAGCGCTCCCAGCGTTCCTGCCACTTCTGCAACGCGTCCTGGAAGTCTGCGATTCACACCGGATCTCTGCAATGGTGTCAAAATAGCGAGGTGGATCTTCATCTTCGGGAAGAGGGCGAAGTTCATAGGAGCCAAATCTGGCGAGTAGGGTGGGCGTGGAAGTGAGATAGTGTTGTTTCCGGGGAGAAACCCACGTGCTAGGAGAGCTCGGTGACATGGTGTTCTACTGATGAACGTCCATGATGAAATCGTAGACGTGGTCAGAACAGCACCGGTCGCACAGCTCCTGATGTACACAGGACGATGTGTTTTGGCACACTGACTCATGAAGGTCGGTGCTCACTGTGACTGTGCGTGCAGCCTCGTGCTGCCATCTGTTGGCGTGTTACAAAACTAGTTTCGAAACTTTTTGGTACCGCCGCATACACACATTGTGCAGGGAAAAGAATTCCTATTGGTAATGGTAGAAACGCTGAAGATAATGAAGCTGAAGTTCTCAGGGTGGGATGTGGCTTTATGGGCCTTAATGAGGATGAGGATATAAAAGAGTCAAACGGAAGACTTTTATGACTTTCTGAGAGAGTGCTGCTTTAATGCTGCTGCCTTGATGTGAGGAACAGGGGAACTCCTTTCCCTTTTTTATTTTTCTTTTTATTTATTTTTTTATACACGTATGGCCTAACCACTAATTTTTACCTTTACCTAACTTTTACATTTCCTAGAAAATAAAATCTATACTTGTTTACATAAGCCTGGTAACTTTTAATGGTAACGCTTGGAGACTAGTTTTGCAATACGCCAACAGATGGCAGCACAAGGCTGTGTGCAAAGTCACAGGGAGCACTGACCTTCATGAGTCATTTAGACATTTTTTGTGTCTTGAACTTAGACAATTTAGTTATCTTTGAAAAGAAACTTCAAAGTCTTTACTATCCATTAGAGGCCAACTGATACTGGATTTTACCGATAGTTTGGTTGGATCGTACTGGCCGATAACCGATTAATCAAACAATAGTTTTTAAAATGGATACTGGATAAAAAAAAATAAAAACTGTGTAAAATAGTACAAAACTTTATTACAAAAATTAAATAAATAACCAGTACTGAATTATTAAAATGTGCTAAATGAAATAAATATGAATGTATTAATTAATAAATATAATTGTATAATTAATCAATTCTAAGTATTATATATAACGTAGCGCTCTTCGTGCAGCACGCAGTCTCCCGTGTAAAAACAAACTGCACGTGGCGTCGGTGATTGACCTCTAGAGGCCGATCTCGTAATGAAAGCGAACCAGAAACCGAAAAAACAATCGGTATGGATTTTCAAGGATAGCAGATACTTCCAGCAATCAACTATCTGTGCCGATTAATTGGCAAAACCGATAAATCAGTCGACCTTTTAATATCTATCACCCAGAGTTGATATTGTTCAAAAACATAAGTATTAGATGCTGAAGTGCCTTGAAAAAAAAATTGTACTACACTGAAAGTTTTTTTTTTTATTACTTTATAATAAAATCCATGAAATCAGACCCAGAGCAGTCCAGAACAGTAATGAATTGAAAGCCACATGTCTCCTGGGTTTCTATTTCAAATTTGATGAAGATATCATGAAAAATGAGATTTCTGCAAACGTTTTTTTTCTCAGACTGTCTGGTCGTTTTCTCCCTCGCACTGTTCGAGGAGCAAACGAACGACGGAAAAAAGAAAACGTTGCTTGCAGTGGTTAGCATGGGGTACGTCATTCAGGCTTTTGACAATAAGACCGTCGGATCAGAGTAAACCATTTTTAGATGACGGGAGAGGGGCAGATATTTTAAAAAAAACTGCATGTCGCATTTTCTTCTTGTGGTTTTCATTTAAATGTCCTACAACATACACCTGATTATTAGAATTGTCGGCCTGATCGACATGCGATTGTCAGGATTCAAGCTTGTGTTGGCTTGAGATCGGTCGAGCCAACTTAAAATTGCAAGAATTGGCCGGTTTAGGTGTCCAGATGTTCACCTATCTTCCCGTTTCTCTATAATTCTAGATGTTCCATGAATAAACCTGCCATATCAATTCATCTGTTTGGTCCTGCTGTACTCAGCTATGTTCCTTCTCCGTCTACCTTGTGTGATGGCACATTTAATAGTTTTTCATCACACGCTCTTGTGTACAGTTCCGCCGCATTTCTGGTCTAATCCACAGCTCCAGGAATGTCCCTGCCCCGAGCTGAACTTCATCTGAATCCGATCATCTGCGTTGTTGTTTTTTTTGTTTTTTTTTCCTGGTCCAGTCATCAGAACCAAAGCTCTTTGTTTACACTTGCCTTTTTAACACCGTATCTCATTCCTGTTTGGTTTTCCTCTCATGCTCATGCGTTTTTTTTTTTTTTTTATCCTTCCTATCCTTTTGCTTCGGGCTGTTTTGAGATTTTCTCTTTCTCTTATCTTTTTCATCTGAACCCCATGTTCCTAAACAGGGGGCCTTTGGAAAGCACTACACTTTTGCTAAGGGCAAAAAGTGTGACTCCAGAGATGCTTTGATGGTAATGACTTTCTGCCCCCCGGTCTTTTTTTCTTCTATTGCCCTGAAGAACATCGCTCCTGCCGGGGGAGTCGGTTTTGGAGCTCGGCCTCTCCCGATTATAAACGTGCGCAGTAAAAACGCGGAAAAGGTTTTACTCACCAGGCCGAGATGGAATGATCGTGAAGATTAAAATGGAATCTTATCTTTTTCCTTACGTTTTATTTTTTGTATTATTCTGGTAACTGATCTTTACAGGTCTATGCCTTTCTACATTTCAATCAGGGAAGAAAAAGCAGAAAATGATGGAGGGAGTGAAATGGAAAGAGAGACAAAGCCAGGTTAAAAAAAAAAACAAATTGGTTAGCAAGTAAAATAAGTTGAACATTGTACACAGCTTTCACGTTCTCTCTAACCACATGCCCCAAAAGAACCTCAGCCAAGATGAACGTTGTCTTCATGAAGTTAATATGCAAAAAGAAATGTGAAGCGTTCTGGGCTTCCAGTGTACACACAGATAGACTAATACAAAAACTGCAGGCTGCAGGTCAGCCAGTCAGCTCCTTTTTTCCAAATTTGTTCTTGGATTTTCACTCCTGATTTGCATACACACCAAACTTATTACTAGATAGTGAATTGTTCGGTATCGGTGGCTTGGTGGGATCGTACTTGCCGATCGCCGATTAATCAATCAGTAGTTTTAAAAATGGATACTGGATCAAAATGCAAACACTCCATGTAAAATAGTACTGAACTTTATAATAAAAACGAACAAAAAAAATGCAAAAAATGTGCTAAATGAAATACATATGAATATATTAATAAATACATAGAATTATATAATTAATAATAAAAACAAAACATAAATTCGAATCAATAAATAGAATATAGCGCTCCCTGTGTAGCGCACAGTCTCGCGTGTAAAAACGAACCGCATTCGCCTCTAGAGGCCGCTCTCGTAATGACAGCGGACCGGAAAAACTATCGGTGCCAATTAATCTTGGAAAACGATGATTATGATTCTTATGTGCATCTTGCTGAACATCCCATTCCACATATAGTCCCCATTTTGCGGTTATAATAACCTCCACTTTTCTGAGAAGATGCTTTTGTGGAGATTTGTGCTCATTCAGACACAAGGATTTTAGAAAGGTCAGGTGAGGTGAGGAGGCCTCGGGTGGTCTTTTGGAGATTTAGATTTTTTGACCAGATTTTCTCATCAGAAGCAAATGGCAACGGAAGGCTAGCAGCGACTCGCCGTTTGCTAGCGCGTAAACGTACATAATTTTTCTTCGAAGCAACCAGGATCGTCGTATCTTCTCATGAGCTTTAGATGCCTGGGTGGGAAGCTTCTCCTGCCCTAGGCTCTTGTTCCTAATAGACTCGCGAGCACTTTTTATTGGGCCTGTTTGTAGGGTAGTTACACTCGAAATTGCAGAATTGTTGGCTACGCTCAGGCCTTTCCCGAGCCAGAAGAGACAGACTCCCGCTGCTCTTTTGCATTTCCTCTTTAAACATTAGCGACTCTTCTCCTCTTCGTGCCAAGACCACTAGAAAAGCGCTTTCTCACCCCTTGCAGAGAAATCCGGCTGTTTTATACCGCATCTGCTTCGCGAGACACTCGGTTTGCTCTAGGGAACACGCCGCTAACAAAAATCCTGTTTTTTTTTTTTGTTTTTTTTTTTCGTTTTGTGGCACTCTCCTCGAGCGAATTCTTTCTTATACGATACACTTCAGATCGTTATATTACAATTTTTTTGCTTAAGTTCAAAACTCGTTCAACTTTAGGATTATCAACATTTTCTTCAAGGGGTTTTACAAAATATTGCATCATTTTATTAGGATTAAATCGTTTATTTCATAGTCTTTTAATTTTAACAGGCTCGAAATGAATTCAATCCATCATACATTATACGGACAAAAGTTTGGCGCTCACCTGACATTAGGATGGTACGTCTCCCCTCGGCTCGATCATGCGTACAATCGTGCACCTCCAACTTTATGGTATCAGAAGAACCACATACGTCTAGAAAAGTCCGCCGTCCCAATACTTTTGGCGGGTACATAACGTGGCAAGGTTTGATAGATTTGTCCTGTTAAAGGAACAAACAGTTGCAAATTTATTTGCGTGATGTAAAAAAAAATTATTTCCTGGTGGACGTGGTCAGGTTCAGGATGACTCCACCCACACGCATGACACGAGGAGTTTCATGCAAATGTAAAAAATGCTGTTATATGCTATGGCTGCCACACTCTTCAGATCGCAGTGCAGTGGGACCCTATTGGAAGAGTCTGAGGTTCGGAACAGGACAGCGTCATCATCATCATCATCAAACACCTACTGGAGGGAAATAAAAAGGTTTGAAGATCCGTGACGATGTTCTGGTGGCTCCATAGTGACTCACATTATGTTGGTCTGAAGTGCAGTCTCCATTTGGAGATTCTTCTTCTTTCTGTGAAAACGCACTCGGCGTGATCATCTTCTGGAATGCCTACATCTGGTTTCATGCTCCCACATCCAAAGACGCTCTATAGAATTGTGTGCCTCTACGGTTGTGCTGAAGATCCACAGTTGGAGAGCAGTTTGAAGAACAACAACTCAGGTGTCTCAATACTTTTGTCCATGTACAATAAGAACTTGGGCGCAAATCCTTTGCAATCAATGACAGTGGGACCCATGAATATCACCAAATTTTTTCTCTTGAGACGTTTTGCACCTTCTCGTTCCATTTCAAAACGTGCTTTTCTGCTCAGTGTTCTGGGGGTTTTGCTTTCTCCCTGAGCTTCTCCACAGCTCATCCACTCCCAGTGCTCTTCCATGTGGCTTTAATTTGGTCTTCCCTGAGGTGTCTCTTTCTATCAGTCGTGCAGTTTTGGCACCGGGAGCATTAGCGTAATGAGATATTGACCGTACAAAAAGGATTAGCGTCACTTTAAATCAAGCCAGACCGATTGTGCTGTGTCTTAAGAATGTGGAGCTGATGCTCGGAGAACATATAGACGTTTGGTCTCACCTTTCACCCGACACCCTACAGGCCTCAACTTCCCGTAATTGCTGCCTTTCGGTTTAAAAAAGAAAAAAAAGAAAAGCGATTTTATTCATGGCAGATGTAGGCATTCCAGAAGATGATCACACCGCCTGCTTTCAGTGTGTTTGTGCAGAAGGGAGATGAATCTCTACATGGAGGCCTAACATAATGCACTGTGTCACTACGGCAAACCACCAGAACATCGTCACTGCTCTTCAGATTTTCCCCTCACTAGATTGTGATGATGATGATGATGATGACGAATTCGCTGTTCCGAACCCCAGACTCTTCCATTGGAGTCCAACTGGGCTGTGATCTATGGAGTATGACGCCTTTAGCTTCTTAGCATTTTTTTTTTTCCATTTACATGAAACCCCCTTAATGTCCTGAGTGTGGGCGGAGTCATCATCCTGAACGTGACCACACCCACCAGGATAGAATTATTTCGTCACGCAATAAATGAAGAAATTTGATTGATATGCTGTTCCATTATAATTCTCCTGTCCATAAAGCCAGCTCCATGATGTACTTCTCATGGTTTGAAGTGGAAGATCTGCTGTAGACCTCCAACCCTATTTTACAATGGAAGCGAAGGCTGACTGCACCTCAGACTCTCACACAAATCTCCACCAAATCTTGTGGAACATCTTCAGCAATGCAGTAGCTGCATTAATGTACACACATTTCTCACTCTGGGGTGTTTGGAATGCGGTTTTTATGATCTTGGTGTCACTCAGATGAGTTTGGTTCCTCTCAAGGATTCTTCCTCATACCATCTAAGGGAGTCTCCTTTACTTTTTATGACATTTTTATTATATGTATTACATAATTTTTTTATTGTTTGTACAGTTTCCTTTTTTGTTTCGAGACAATGTCCAGTGGTCTGTCCCAATTATCGCATTTTTCCTGTTAAACAGGACTCTCTGAAGCAGAAAGACGAGCGAATCGAGGAACTGGAGGAGGCCCTGCGCGAGAGCGTCCAGATCACTGCAGAGAGAGAGATGGTGCTGGCGCAAGAAGAAGCTGCTCGGACGCATGCGGAGAAACAGGTCAGAGGAGAGGTTCAGATGGCTGGCGATATCACAGTCCCTGAACTTCCTGCTCACATTCGCACACGTATATTAAATAGAATTATTTATATGAATGTGTTTTATATATTGATTACAGCACAGACAGATGATATTTATTGGTGCTGTGATGCAGGAGTGGTGCGCTTTTTCACCAAAGACTCGTCAGATCAGGTTTTCTTTTGCAACCCCAATTCCAATAGTAATAAAAAACAAATTTTGCAAATCTCCTAAATCCATATTCTGTTCAAAGTTAAACAATATATATCAAATGTTTAAACTGAGAATTTATACCATTTTAATAAAAAATAAGGTCATTTTGAATTTGGTGACTGCAGCAGTGGTGGGACTACAGGCCTACAAAATACAAAGTCATGCTCTTGGAATCGATGCAGTATGCAGTTAGCATAGTCTTTCTCAAATATGCAAGGCCTTTCCTGAAAAAAGACACCTGTATATAAATCAGTGCACGCTCCTGCCCTCACATACCATCAGAGATGCAACTTTTTCTCTTTTTTTTTTTTTTTTTTTTTTAACCGACAGCTGATAACAAGCCGGATGGTCCCTCTCCTCTTTAGTCCGGAGGACGTGGAGTCAATGCTTTCCAAAAAGAAATACAAATTTCATCCGACCATAGAACAGTTCATTTTAAATGAGCGTTATCAAATTCAGAATTAGCTTATTTTTGTCTTTAATATGGTGCATTTACTCAGTTTAAACACTTGGGTTTATGAGGTTTGTAAATGCAAATCTAAATACACAGTCTTCCAACTTTTTTGGAAGTGGGGTTGTAATTTGATGAAGGATAAAATATGAACAATTATTACAAATCAAACCATGCCTTTTGCTACTTCTTGTAATGTAGTATGAATAAGTGTTAAAAAGAAATGCGGCCCAAACCAGTGTATGGTATTAAATATTTTCCAAAATTTTGTATTTTTTTTTTTGCTGTGTATCCAGATAATTTATTCAGATCCTCCCCACTGAAAACTCCAAAACAAGCTGACACGATTGAAGTGAAGTGTGTCGCTGCTCTGTAGATGAACATGCTCGTTTAAGTCATGGCTTCCTTACTTCCTTTATTTCCGAACGCTGTTTTATGAAGTGTTTAATACACTCCTATGGAAGACCAGCATCTCCTAAGCTGCTAGCATAATGGCTGCCCTGTCACGGCACGGCACAGCACATCACATCACTGCAGCAGCACTGTGAATCATGCCAACCTCACATCACCCTGCCAACACAGGGCCATTTAACAGCATTCATGTGGCATACGCCCGCCCGTGTTTGTGTCTCCAGTCAGTCTTCATTTGGAAAATAAATCACTCCTGTATAGCAAGTATGGCGAAATGAGAACCTTGTTCCTTTTTTTCCATACACATATACACAAGGCATGTCTCATTCGCGTCCAAAATGGGTCACTTGGTGTTTTTTTTTGTTTTTTATGCCATTGAAACCGTTTCTGTTTCAATGTTCTGTTTGGAATAGAGATGGCATCAAAAAGAAACCGCTCTCACCGAATGAGACTTCCCTGTGCCCGTGAGTCAACATGAAAACCGCTCACCCAGCTGCTGCAGACTGACAGTCTTAAGGGCAATGAACACGTCATGCTCGAGTTCCTTTGACTCCTGGCTTTGGCCGGAGTGGTCTACTGTTCAGATCCCCTATGGGGTTAATTAGCGCAGGGCTTCGAAGGAAGCCCGTGCTGCTGCTAAGCCTGGTCTAGTCCTCTGGAAGTCAAAAAAGGATGTTTGGATGGCTGCCAAACTCTGCATCACTGTTCCTAAACCCCTCATCACCCATCTACACACTCATTAGCGCTTCCATTGCTAAGTGACCTGAACTGGACTAAGACTCTGTGCCCCATAATGTCTCTGGATAAAATGTTTTTTTTTTCTCCTCAGAGAATAATGTCAATTGTTTGAGCTTTTTAATGTGTGTTCCACACCTGAGGCCGCACTAAGAACTGATTTTTGGGCTCGGTTTTGGTGGGCGGGGCTTATGGAGAACCGGAGCTCTTTCTATCTCGCAAATCGATGGCCGGTTCTCTACTTTTTGCACGTATCTGTACTTTACTGAAGTATTTCCATTTGAGGAGTCTTTAACGAAACCTCGCTGCATTTCAAAGTCAAATATTTGACTTTTTCCTCAACTGTATTTTGCGAAATCCTTCATATTTGAGCGAATAAAAAAACGTAACCGCTCAAACACGCAGCAATCCACCAATCAGGGTCGAGCGCGAGCTCCGTTTTAAACTCGTTCTGATCTGCGCTCGGGGTATCTACTTTTTAACAACATTCAGTTCAGCATCAGTTCAACATCAAGCAGAACATTTAGAGAGGAATAAATTATGATACTCCAGACTCGAACTCAACACGACACACGTGACCTCATTGGCGTGTTTTTTTTTTTTTGGAAGTAGTTAAAAAGAAGGTTTTGTGCTCATGATAATTTGAATAGAAATCAATCAGTGTTTGAGTCATTAATATCATTCTATTAATAGATCAGTGTGCTGAGAGTCACATTCGAGTCTTTACACATAAACTGAGGTGATTAATTAAAGAGTCTTGTGATAAAAATGATAATAGGAACATTATAGTTGTAATAAATCACAGTACTTTGGACACTTAAGTACATTTGAAGGCAAAAACTTTCGTACTTTTACTCAAGTGAAAGTTTAAAGGGACACTTTTACTGGAGTCAAATTTGATCTACTGTATCTCTACTTTTAACGTTTTTTAACTGATCATTGTTGAGGTTATTAACTGGTGCAAAATTGTTCATTGCAGCCGTAGTTCTAATAAACCATCATAGGAAACTGATTATCTGAATTACAGTGCAAATCCATCTTCAAGGTTCTTCATATTAACCTCATGGATCTTTTGGTTACGTGGAACCATCAGCTGCACTTAGTAGTTTCCAATTGAAAAGAGTCCATCCAGAATTAGGACATCAGGATGTATCGGGCAGGTCGAGGGGAGCGGATCAGTGGTGCCTCGGGTGTCACCGAATAGTTGATTTCATAAATGACATATTAAGCACTCCGTAGCTTTAAATTGGTCGCTTAGCGTCGCTACTCCAGAGCAAACATTTGTGGCATTTGGCAGACATTCTTTTCCAGATCTACCGACAATGAACTCGTTTATGCACCGGAGCATTTGTGAGATAAGAGCCTTGATTAAGGGCCCAGCAGTGGCAGGTTGGTGGTGCTTGGATTTGAACTCACAATCTTGTCATCAGGAGTCTTAACATCTTAACCACTGAGCTACCACTTCCAAAAGTGATGGAGAAAAGTGACAGTAATGGGAGCACCAGCACCTCAAGTAGGATTTCATCAGGGCTGGTAGTATAAAAGTTAACAATGTGATGCATCGATAAAAAAACGATTTCGATATAATTATTAGTAGATGCGCAATATTTTCATTATATAGAAAGTGACCAATAATGTGTGACCGAATGGGCTATTTGACAATATGTGACTTTCGAATTTGTGTCCTGAGAGTCACATAGAATACAGATTAACATGGCAGAGGTAGAGCTGCATCTTCCTGCAGACACGACATGAAAAGAACGTCTGGTTTTATTTCATCTTTTTATTTATATATTTTTTTGCACAACGAAGGGGCCGTGCGTTACAATTCAGAAGTCACTTCAGTAAATTGACGATTTGGCATCTGGACCGAAGCAATAAACGCGAACGATCTTTACCATATCGAATTGAAGAGCATCACACGGTATCGTTTCCGTCGAATCGGATCGCACTGCATCGCGATCGGTAGCTGCTTCAAACACATCTTTAGTGTATCATATCGGAGTTGAAGCTGTGTGCTCTGCTGTATGGAGAGCATTAAAGACACGATCAGACCTACTTGTGAACGCAACAGTCCGACATGTAAAACACAGACGCACGACCTGCCTGTAGCTCTTCACACACCCCATCTTCGCATACACACACGTCTTCGTAACTCTGGTTTCAATTTCGTCTAATTGCTGCTTTCTTGTTGTTCCGATTTTTGTAGCACACATGTTGGATTCAGGCTCTGTACACATTTCTGCCAGCCTTTTTTTGTTTTTTTTGTTCGTGGAAGAGTGTGTTGCTGTTCTTTGTTAACCCGATAGCCCTCTTCCTTTCCGTTTCACTTTTCTCTTTCTTTTTTTTTCGTTTCCGTCCCCCCGTTGCTCATTTTGACCCACGCTTTAGTCGCTCTGAAAGCAGAGAAGCCTAATCTAATGAAATCACTACGCTGGCACTGCAGGGTCAGGCCTGTCTTATTTTAGCTGATGCTCTCATGAGTTTTTTTTTTTTGCACCATGCCAAACCTCACTCAACCAGCCAGTGTAATGGGTGTGTGTAATTAAGGGCAGAATCTGGCCTCTCTGGGAGAAAGCAGCGTTTTCCTCTGACACAAGCTTCTCACTGTGCTGCGGCACTGATCACTTAACCCAGGGGCAGGATTTACAGCCGAGCCGGCCCGTCCAAAAGCGACCAGCTGCTCGAGCGGGCCTGGTGAAAGCGTTTTTCCCCGAGACCACATGAAAATGTGCGTCTAGCCGCCAGACATGATTCAGCACTCAAATGACATACTTCATAACCTTCTCTCACGAGGCATCAGACCAAAGAAAAGCCTCAGCACGTCCTGCAGGGTTGATCAGAGGTCTCGTAGCCGCCCGTATTCCTGTTCTTCGCTGCTCTCATCCCTTCCTGCTACACTACGTCTCCGTCTCTCCGTCTTCGCACCTCAAATGCCCTTTTGGCCCTAAAGCGCCCCCTTGTGGTGTCTCAGCAATTCCATGTTTACCCTAAACAGCCATGTCTTTCCCACAAATTTCTATTCGTTTTTTTTTTTCTGCTTCCAATTTTCGTTTGCGTGATTTGTGTCCGAAGAACGTTCCGGTCGGTTCTGTTTCGTCTGCTTCTGTTTTTTTCTGCTGAGACAGCTTTGATTTTTTGGCTTCTTCTGTAATTACTCTGTTCTCTTTCTGTGTTGCTTCTCCACTGCTCGCTGCCTGTTTGAAGCTCTTTCATGAGCCTATGCATGACTCCAACCACGCCGACTTTAAGTGGTTCAAGGTATGAAATGATTGTTTTCTTTCTTTCTTTAAAAAATAAAGGGATGATTCCATTCCATTTACTTATGTACTTTAATTCCCATCTGCTCTTCAGGTTTTATCCCCCTCTTTTTTCCCCCATTCGTTTTATTATTTTGCAAAGTGGAAGTTTGCGGCTTTTGGTTTCGCTCCAACCCAAACATTATGATAGGAAGATTAACCACTGTCACTCTGCTACTCTATTGACTGTTCCCCGAAGATGATCCCTGGTTGATCGGTGTCTCAGGCTCGCAAATTCTCTCATTCTCTTATGTAGAAGTCAGATTCACCTTCCCAACGGAGTGACTTTTTTTTTTTTTTTTGAGGGTTTATTGTTGTCAAATTGTGTATAGGTTCATTTTTTGGGGTACTGTGAAGGATTCCTCCATTTACATTTACCCCCTTATCCAGAGCATTCATACAACTGAGCCAGCTATGGGGGTTTAAGGGCCTTGCTCAGGGGCCCAGGAGTGTCCGCTTGGTGTGTCTGGGATCTCGACCTTTGGGTCCACTAAGCTACCACCTCCTTTTCTGTAGTCACCTTTCATCAAATTCCATATTCCCATACTTTCATTCAAGGAAAAAAAAATAAATCAGGAGCTCACAATCTGGGTCAAGTCACGTAAAAAAAATATTTTTTGTCATTCTCTATTAATTTTATCATCATTTCATCCTGGATCGAGTTGCGCTGGATCCGTAGCGAATCCTAGGAACCTCGTATCCTAGTGAATGAGAGCTCGGTCCTCTCCAAGGCATCACGCACACTCAATCAGCCTTGGAGCCAATCTGTTGTTGCTTTCTGTCCATCTGGACATGTTTGGGTAGAAAACAGAGGCGGATCTTGACTGGCCTGCTGTAGAGCTCCTTGATGAAGGTGAACGCTGACTGCACCCCCAGGCCTCCTCACCTCACCTGCATCAGTACCTGACTTTACTAACACCCATATGGTCAGGTGTCCACAAATGTAGATACCTGTCCGACTACACACTTTATTATCGTTCACTTCACAATACGTCTTATATAAATTAAAGCTTTGGGCATTTGATGGTCCTGATGCTCATAAGCTCCTGTTATTAGAAGCCAAATTAGTTCAACCCTGTTCGATAAGAGGACAGGAAGCAGAGGTTCAGCTCTGTCTCAGCCGAAAGCTGGATTTTAATCTCGAACCGAAGACAAACTGGTCGAGTTTCTCTTTTAACCCCATGAGAGGATCGTAAAAGAATAAAGCAGGACGCCACTGTAGTTTCAGCGGACGTGATCCGGAGCGTCATGATCTCACGAACAATACCGCCAGGTTTATCGTCTCTGCGTATCAGGCGCAACACTTCAGCTCAGCTTTTCTTTTCTTTTCTTTTCTTTTTCTTTCTTTTCTTCACCCCATTGGAATCCATGCGTTGCTCTTAATCAGCGTTTTCAGCCATTTGGAACTTGGAGGAAAAAAAAATAAAATATCGGATTTAATTTCATCCCCTTAAATTTTTTTCCATTCAAGTTTTCTGCCAACGTTGCAATTTTTTTCTTTATTTTTTTATTCGTCTACTCACCATTTCGTTTCTCTTTTATTCTGCTCATGGCCTAAAGAAAGCCTGTACTCAGCTCTGTCTTTCCATTTCTGTTTTTGAGTTCTCTTCATCTCCTACCTGTACTCATCTTTCCATCTTCAGTTGGAGGAAAAAAAAACACAACGTTGTACATACAGTCAACCCCTGATAATTCGCAGCTCGGAAAAAAATCGCGGGTTCTCATTCGGAAACCCGACTAACGGCAAGTTGCGGATTATCATAAAATTCAGGAACGTTAGGAATAACATTTTGCCATGTTGCCGGCTCATAGACGTCCAATCGGAATGGATGCTACATTTTTACACGCCATAATGATGTTATGCGAACTTTGTTTGTTCGATAGTTTTTACGGCGATGTTTGTTTCGCGCAGGCTGAGTTTAAATCGTAACCTAGCGGAGCAGTCGTAACAGTTTTAAAGATATAAGCTTTACAAAAAATGTACGCAAACGTCTCTCCTGGAACTAAAACCCATCTTTCGGTATATATTTACATTTACGGCATTTGGCAGACGCCCCCTTATCCAGAGGGGTTAAGGGCCTCGCTGAAGGGCTTTGAACTTTCAACCTCCGGATCCAAAATCCAATGCTTCAACCACTAAGCTACAACCTCCCCTTAATATTTGCGTTTGAATAAATGCATATTATCAAGCTTTCATCTGTTACTTAAAGCTTTTTGATCTTATTCTATTAGTTTCTATTTCAAGGTCCGATTGGGTCCATAAACCAGAACCTTTATAATATAATTAAATTTAGTATTTAATTATATTTAATAACTAGGTTTTAATGAAGTGAAGTAAATTAACTGGTAATATATCCTATATGAACAAAAGTTTATGGACATCCGACTGCTTCTTGAACATCCCATTTCCACATTTAGTCCTCATTTGCTCTTATAATGAGCTCCGCTCTTCTTGGAAGATGTTCCACTAGATTTTGTGGAGATTTGTGCTCATTTAGATACAAGGGTGTTAGTAAAGGTAAAGTCAGGTACTGATGTATGTGAGAAGGTGGGAAGGCCTGGGGGTGCAGTCAGCGTTCACATTCATCATGTTCAATTGGGTTGGAGCTCAATAGAAGGAGATCTTCCACCCATGTAAAGAAGATCTTCATGGAGCTGGAACAGGTTTGAGTCTGCTAGTTCAAGTAAACCACGTCCAGATACGTCCTATACAGTTGTGCGGCTCCAACTTTAAGGTAGCGGTTTTGCAGGAGAACCACATACGGCTGGAAACGTCAGGTGTCCCAATACTTCTGTCTGTGTAGTCTGCGTCCTAGATATGAATTTCTTTCTCAGAAATTCTCAGTTTAGCAATGAATCAAAGCGATTTGGATAGTTGTGCGAGTTCCTATAAGACTCAACATCGTCCCTTTTATAGAAAACGTGCACTCGGACACTTTTCTGGCGGTGAAAAGAACGGAAGACGGAATCCATCTGCGATTCCCGATAGCATCGGCAAAGCCGCGAGCCCACCAGCCGACCGGTGCAATCATCACGCAGGCACGAGTCCAGCGCTTCGTAAATAAGCAGTAAATCGGTGCGTGGCCCCGCCCGCTCACATCGCATGTTGCTTCGTATCCCCCTGAGAAAACAAATCAGCGCATGGCGCTGCATTCATTTATATCTTCAAATGCTTCATCTACGGGAGGAAATTTCGCGTCTCAGAAGCCGAAAGCTCACTTTTGATCAGTTTGAACGTTTTTTTTTTTTTTTTTCTCTCATTTCCATATATTTAGACGTGCGTCTGATTTCGCATTTGGCAGACGACCGAATGCTCGACACACGAATAACAGACGTGGCGGCGTTTAATCTCTTAATGAACGACTTATCTTTAGCACGAAGCAAACCTTAGCCGAGTGCTTCTACTGTAAAAACCATCACATCCTTTCATACTGACTAAGGCTTTTTGGGTCACTGAAGATTGCTCTGGTTTCCATATCTGCCCTGTGGGGAAAAGTGACACCGTATCTGCCGCTGCACATCATGGATTCATTACGCAGCTGTTCTGCTGATTTGTGTGTGTGTGTGTGTGTGTGTGTGTGTGTATATACATTTAAAAATAAGGGAAAGGTGATCAAATCCATTTATTCCTAGAAATGTTACATCAAGGAAATGCTCCCAGTTCCTCTGCTAGTCGTTGTTGTTGCCTGATTAACACGTCCCGTTCACGTGAACACACGACTGCTCTGTGTAGTTCCGAAAAAAGTCTTTCACTCTGCGATCGTAAAAAAAAAAAAAAAAATCCAGATTCATTCAGCAAATAAAAAAACCAGCAATTAATCCAGGATCATGATCTGTATGGATATATGTGTGTGTGTGTGTGTGTGTGTGTGTGTGTGTGTGTGTGTGTGTGTGCCTGAAAGCTACGAAAGCTTGTTTGAGTGCAACTCTGTTTTTCTTTTGAGAAGTTCCCGCTCGGGAATCCTTCATCCGTTTCTTCGCACACTTCTCATGGGAAGTTCAATCCTGATTGGCAGTTCTTACATCTCTCCATCTCACCACAGCCTGTAGCCCATGAAACTAAAGCTGGCGAAGTTTAAACGTTTCTCCATGCGTCTGGGAAGCCCGAAGGAGGGGGACCACTCGACTCGCTTCCTCCAGAGAACAATGTTCCCTCTAATTATTATTTTTTTCTCTCGCTAAGCAAAACCTGTTTCTATAGGGCAGACATTTCTGCCATTCGTGCAGAAATATTCCGCCAGCTCTGTATCGCACAGGCCTCGGCTTGGCTGGTATTAGCTGACCAGCCTGGAAAGACAAATATTGGCAGAGGCGCTCCCCTAACAAGATTTAATGGCCGATTACCAGAGATGTCGAGCAATTAAAATTGGTCGCAAAGCTCACAGCTAATGTAACAAGTTACAGCCAAGGTATAACACAATAGCCCAGTTTTCTTACTTTTTAGTCTCGGCCAATTCACACACACGCCAGTTAGCTTTTACCAATCAGGAAGGGAAAAAGCGTGTGCTTGTGCAGACCCCCTTATCCAGAGCATTTGATGGTTAAGGGCCTTGTTCAAGGGCCCAGAAATGACCTTCCGATCCAGAGTCTTATGCTTTAACCGATTTTTTCCAATAGTTGATTGCTGGAACTATCAGCTATCTGCAAAAATCCATACTGATAGTTTTTCCAGGCTTCCGGTCTGCTGTTATTATGAGAGCGGCCTCTAGAGGTGAATCATTGATGCCACGTGCTTTCTTTGTATAAAATGTAAAAAATAAAACATTTTTTCAAGGCATCGGAAATGCAAAACCGTGCAAGGCTTTCGAAATCCATAGGCAAATGGAAATTGCAAATCCATTCGGGTTTTGGCAGGCTACGCACGCGACGATTAGAAATTGAAAACGCAAACGTTGCAATCAATATTGCTATTTAAATATGACATGGTCATAACTCGTAAGACACGGGAAATACAGTTGCAAATAGACTTTTGTTGTTTTTTTTTTTTCCCATTCGGAATTTTTTTCCCCCCCCATTCGGAATTTTTTTTCCCCATTCGGAATTTTCGGAATATGCGCTCGCGAAAACGCAAACTCCGAAGGAAATGCAAGATTTGCATATGTGTTTGGATTGTGTCGCAATTTATGCGTCCGCTTATGGAAAACTCAATTGCAAATACAATTTTAAATATTGTCCGGAATATCCCTCTATATTTTATATATATATATATATATATATATATATATATATATATATATATATAAAAGCTATTCCAGACCTCGTATTGTAAACATCATCTTCAGCTCAAGTCAGTTTCCCATCACTAGGAATTTGGTCCTGCTGTTTAGTGCTCTCTCTGTCTGTCACGGATGATGGTGTGTGATGACAAATGTGAGAGAGGAATGAGGTCAGCGGAGGGAGCGAGGCACTGGCAGGTATAAATTTTGCTCCAGTGTTGTTCCGTAGCACCGGACATTAGTGTTTCAGTGCTTGGCCGTGGTACAGTATATTAGGTTGATGAGTTATGGGAGACGACCGGGCTGCTGCTCCGAGTGCTTTGCCAGCTCACGTGTTTCCTCCAACCACCAGGGGGCTGAACTGAAGGTCGTTTACCAAAAATGTGATTCTTGGAGTGAGAGGCTTGAGTGTCTGTGACGGTATAGTCCGTCAACTCCATGGCGCTTTTATAATACGAGCAAAATAAATGGCTGCGCTTGATGATTAGCAGTGGCGCTTCAGGCCAAGTGGCTGTGATTGTTCTAATTGGGAAGCGATGATGTTTGGTTTACAGTGAAGGGAGATGCACGTCAGGATGGGCATGAAAGTGAATCAGATTAGCTTTCTGAAATAAACCTAAACAGTTACAGTATCGGTTATGTCATAGTCACGCCCACCGGAATCCGTTTGTAATCTTTCCAGTCCTGCAGACTAGAATCCCGTTACGCCGACTCCTTCATCCCCTCTTGAGTTTACGCCGCTTGTCAGGACTCGGTGCTTTGTGTTTGTAATAGTGAAGCGAGCCAGAGTTCCACCGCGTGGGCCTCGGAGCGAGCCGAAGAAACCTTATCCGGGTTCTAGAGAAACGCCGCTCTATACACAAGATCTTATTGGATAAATCGATGGTTTATTTGTAACTCAAAAGGCGCTGGCTTTAACCTGTTAGCCTTCGCCACAGATTTTGGGACTCACAGCTGAAAATGCTCTACCTAACTTTAAATGGTAACAGTTCCTGATAAAAGTGGGCTTCATACACAGTGTAAATGTCTTTAAAAAGAAGACACTTTGAGCTTTAATGTCTATTATTCAAAGTTAATATTGCTCAAAAAGATAATAAGTTATAGAAAGTTATAAATGATGAAGAAAAATAAATTCTTCAAATATAAATACATGAAATCAGTAATGTAGCAATACAGAAAATTACTGGGTTAAAATCCACATGTTTAATGAGTTTATATTTACAATTGAAAGAAGATATCATGAAAAATGAGATTCCTACAAACATTTATCTGAGACTATGTCTGGTTCGCCCCTCCCCGCCCAGATTTCAGGACTCACAGCTGAAATGCTCTACCTGACTTTAAATGTTAACAGTTCCTGATAAAAATGTGCTACATACACAATATAGATATCTTTGGAAAGAAGACACTTTGAGCTTCACTGTCCATCATCAAAGTTATAGTAATATTGTTTAGAAAGATATTAAGTTATAAATGATGAAGTCCCATGGATATACATTTCCTGCATTATTATTATTTCATATATAAATACATGAAATCAGTCCTGGAGCAGTCCAGAAAAGTACTGGGTTGAAAGCCACATGTCTCATGAGTTTATATTTCAAATTTCATGAAGATTTTCACAACAAATGAAATTCCTACAAACATTTTTATATCGTTTTCTCGCTCCCCCTGTTTGAGAGACACTTGCTAAACTCAGGTGATCATTCATACTCTATTCATACAGTCTGCATATTAATGAATTGCTGACCATTAGATCTCTATGTCTCTGTTGTTACTCCGCCCCCAAGAATATTTTCTACATCGCTGCTTTTTTTTTTGCAAATCTCCGATAAAACAACTTTTTTGATTGTCCATTTTTTTTCCCTTGTCTTCTTTTTTTTTTGTAAACAAACTCCAGTTAGCACGAGCTATAAACAGCTGTTTGTGCCGAACTGAGAGCTGCATCACTTCCTGGTTCGTCACACCACGTGCTGCTTCAGCCAGTAAGAGTTTATAAAGAGTAATAAAACCAAGACTCACACGTGGGGAATAAAATCCTCATATATATCGTTAGAATCCTGCACTTATTGGCTACATTTTCAGTCAGTCATTTTGTTTCCATAATGCTACCGGCTGGAAATAAAAGGTTTGAAATGACAGGTGGTGCAGAATAAAAACATGGCGACACCTGCAGAGAGAGTAGAGACTCAACCCAAGATTTCTCCTCTTTTACTTTTTTTTTTTTATTTTTTTTATTTTTTTTATTTTGTGGTCTCAAGCGTTTTGTAACACTATATTCTACCAGCCATATTTGTGTTTTTTTTTTACCAGCAAGATGTCGTATTTTATGCAAAAGTTATTCGGAAATATATAAACACAAACACCAGCCGAAGTTCTGTGACGTAAACAAAAGAAAAACCATCTAAATGACAACACTATTGGAGTAAAAATGCTTTACGGCATGTTGTTCGCTGGACCCTTATCTTTCCTAATAAACCGGGATTAGCAGCAGTGGATGTGTTTGTGACTCGTTATTACAATAATAATGTGAGTAGTGCAGTTTTTTTATGCATGTTGTTGTTGTTGTTTACTGCTCACACACATTCAGCAAATACATTCGTTATACGTTTTCCATTGATAAACTGTGATCTGAAATCGCTGCTTGAGGTTTAGAGATTTAGAATGATGTATAGTGAGTCATGGTTACTCTTCTCCCTTTTTATTTAATCTATTGCTTAATATTAACACCTGAGAACAACCTCGCACTGCGGAAAAGAGGC
Source organism: Silurus glanis (assembly GCA_014706435.1). NCBI lineage: Eukaryota > Metazoa > Chordata > Actinopteri > Siluriformes > Siluridae > Silurus > Silurus glanis. Next base: position 467,211 of record JAAIIK010000143.1, read on the forward strand.
GGGATCTCCAGGCGAAAACCGTGGTGTAAGCGAGCTGGAGATCACCCACCTTTACGAATACACAACCAAGCAAAGCGACCGAAGTGCCCGATAAATCGCAAAACCTCAGTGCTGAGTCATGAAGGTTTTATTCGGCTTCAAACCTCAGGCGCGTTTTCAACCCAGGAACCTTTTTAGGAACTTTTTTCAGGCTCTCAGGAAGTGTTGAGACTCATTTTCAGTTCTTGAACCATTGGTCGTGTAAAATGTGTTGATTTCTGTGGAGCGGGAACTCCTGGGGTGGACACTTGATACACTGGACATTTGTATTTAGTGGATTTTCTATCGATTGGTTGCTTTTTTCAACCGATACTGGATAAACAAACACTTAAAATAGTACTGAACTTTATTACAAAAATACTGAGTACTGAATCATGAAAATGTGCTAAATAACTGTTAATAAATATAATTATATAATGAATATATTATAAATAATAAATATAATTTAGCACTCTTCGTGCAGTGCACATTCTCGCATGTATAAACACACAGCACGTGGTGTCAGTGATTTGCCTCTAGAGGCCGCTCTCGTAATGACAGCGAAACCCGGAAAAACTATGGATTTTAGTTTGGATTTCTTGGTATAGATTTCTGCCGACAGTATTATCGATCAACTCTCGGTGCAATCAACTATCTGTACCGATTAATCGGCCGACCTCTAATTGTCACCATCTCAGGTGCCTTAAATCCCTGCTGAAATATTGTCTCTGTAGCACCAGTTTTTTTTTTTACATGATTGTGTTCAGTTCCTGTGGTGCATTGAAAATGCAAGACTTTTGGGTTCTTGAAAACTTGCTTCTTGATCTCATTAAAATAAAACTGTTTTTTTTTTTTTTTTTTTTAAGTAAAAAAAAAAAAAAAAAAAAAGCATAGATTATTTTTTATTTATGTTTCATGTAAACAGCATTGAGTTCCCTTTTTTTGTTTTCTTATTCCATATGATCTACATTTTTCTTAGCTTTCATACATTATATGGACAAAAGTTTGTGGACACTTGATGAGTATTTTCAACATACCATTCCACATGTAGTCTCCATTTGCTGTTATAATAACCTCCACTCTTCTGGGAAGATGTTCCACTAGATTTTGTGGAGATGTGTGCTCATTCAGATACAAGGGTGTTAGTAAAGTCAGGTAGTGATGTAGGTGAAGTGAGGAGGCCTGGGCTGCGGTCAGTGTTCACATTCATGATGTTCAATGTGGTTGGAGCTCCATAGCAGGAGATCTTCCACCAAATCCCAACCCATGTAAAGCATATATTCATGAACAGTTTTGGGTCTTCTAGTTGAAGTGAACCACATCTAAATACCTCTAATACAAGGTTGTACCGTCATCTTTGTGGTTACATTTAGGAGAAGAACCACATACTTGTGGAAAATGTCAGGTGTCCAATACTTTTGTTCATATATTGTATCTGTGTCACTGCGACTCTTTCAGGTTCCTCAGTCGCTTAATTCCGCATGTATAATTCATGTCTCTGCAGATGGAGGAGTTGCTCGGAGCGATGGAGAAAGTGAAGCAGGAGCTGGAGTCCATGAAGGCCAAGCTTTCGTCCACGCAGCAATCCCTGGTGGAGAAGGAGGCCCACCTGACCACACTGAGAGCCGAGCGCAGGAAGCATCTGGAGGAGGTTCTGGAGATGAAGTAAGAGCCCTTTTTTTTTTTAGATTTTTTTTTTTTTTTTTTTTTTTTATGGCAGAAGTTCACGTATTAACTCGCTGGAAAAAAAGGTGAATTTGATCGAGCATCGGATTCATCTCCAGATGATCATGTTCTTCGTCTTATCGACCCGATTTATGCAAAGCCGAACGTGTCGCAAAGTCCCGAGACGTGCGTTCACTCCATGGCAGTGCACAGTGTTGGCGGTCTGGAGAGGAAAGAAGCTCTATAGGAGCTGTAAACACTTTAAACCGCAGTTTTCCCTCCAACGCTGCACGAGCAGTCACATAAAGTGCACTCCAAGCATCTCTTCTTCCCTATCTGTCCATTTTCTCTGACTCTCCTTTCTCTCACACACACACACACACACACACACACACACACACACACACACATTCATCTATCTCTGTCGCTCAGCTCTAATCTTGCCTTATTCTTAGTTATGACAGCGCTTCTCTAGTGCTTCTCTTGTCTTATCTGTGGTAAGGAAGAAACTCCTCGACTAAACCTGGCGACTGCGACTTGCTCTCACGGGGTGGTGGGGGGTCTGGGGCGGGTGGCGGGGGTGGGTGGTGGTGGTTGGGGTGGATGCAAAACAAAATTGCTGGTCGTTTTTTTTTTTTTTTTTTTTTTTTTTTTTTTTTTTC
>JAAIIK010000143.1:473765-484255 GCA_014706435.1 Silurus glanis
TGAGTCGCTCTGGATAAGGGTGCCCGTATGAGTCGCTCTGGATAAGGAGGCTAGTATGAATTGTACTTGCCGATAACCGATGAATCAACCGATTGTTTTTAAAATGAATAGAAAATCAAACACTCCATGTAAAATAGTACTGGACTTTATTATAAAACAAAAACATTACTAAATCATTATAATGTGCTATATGAAATAAATATTAATATATTCATTAATAAGAATATAATAAAAACAAACCGCATGTGCCATCAGTGATTCGCCTCTAGTGGCCGCTCTCGTATTGACAGCAGACCGGAAAAACTATTCGTATTGATTTTTGCCGATCAACAATTTGTGCCTCGACCTCTATTAATAACTAAGGGGAAGTTTTAGTTTGAAATCCAGCCTTTATTATCAAAACCAAATAGTTATGAGTAATACGTATATTTCAAATGAAATCTTTTAAATATGTCTGGCATTGTTCAGAGAGCCTTTCCAAATGAGGGGGCGGTAGTTTGGGGACCCCTGGTGTAAAAAGCATTTGTAAGCTATTTATTTTTCTAAAGCTGCTTTGGGACAATAATCGTTATCTATAATAAAAAAGTTCTTAAAAATGAAATCGAGTTGAATTATTCGAAAAGTTCTTCTTTTCTTAGAGAAAAACCCACTCCACTCTGTCTTGGTGTCAGATCTCCACTTAGGTCACTGACTGGAAAGTGTGGTTTATAATACAACAGTGCTATAGTCCTCCGGGTATGAATCATGTCTGGAATGAAACTGACTGTAGGCTGAATTTCAGGCGAAACCACCAAATGCAGCGATTACAGTATATGATGCAGCTTCTATACGATTTCTCTGCCTTTATCCAGGTTCATCAGTCTAACTAGTATAACGTATCATATTCATCTTCCTTTCCATCAGTTGATGGTTAAATTCTCAGCATTGCTTTAGATCTCAGCCACGCAGCTGCTGCACGCATTTCGGGTCGAAGTCTCGCTCCGGGTTGAACAGCTGTCGATTCTGAGACTCGTCCATCAAGTCAACGAACTCTCTAAAGTTCATTTCCTCTCTTGGTTTTTGGAATCATTTGCAGGCTAATTTCGTGTATACACATTCTTGGAGGCTCGTTCGTAAGGATTAGCCCGAGTTTATACACACTCGTACAGATGGCGCAAATATGCAACCTTGGTTACAGGTTGTTGATTTGTTTTCAGGGTTACGACGTTGTGGGTTTTACCAAATAAGGTTCCTTTGAACTGTAAAGCACTGCAAACACTATTTATACCGGTCCTAGCTAGCATCAGCGAACTACAATATGTGGTTTTATAGATATGATTTATTATTTGCACTAAAGCAGATGCCATAATGATTGGTGTAGCTTTGTTAAGGCTTCTTGCCTTCATTGTGAAGAGAATTCGATTGGCTTGAGTGAATGTAGCGTCAAGTGATGTTGCTTTTCTCAGTGGATTTGGACGCTGGACTTCTGAAAATCATACTTGAGTAAAAGTACAGATACCTTACTGCAAAACTTCCTTACAAGTCGCCGATTCCAATCTGACTTGAGTAGAAGTCTTCGAGTGTCTGATTTGAACAGTGCTTGAGTATTTGACTCGTATTGACCGTAGGCTCACAGATGCGCCAGTCCTCAGCACTAAGACACACGTCCGCCAATAAAAAGCCTAAAACGGTTGATTTGCAAGGTTTTATTTCCTTAAAATACAAACCAAATTGTCTACCTCAACACTTCATTAACCAACAACACAACAGCCTCTTTGACTTGCCAGAATAAAAGATACAATTCGGTCAAAAATAAAAAAAGAAAGTTGTAAAGCAATTTTTCAAAAAAGGATCTTCAAGCTATTGAACAAATAACATGACGGGATCATGTCACAAAGAACAACCATAAAACTTTTAGGGACAAATACAATGAAAGCAAATCATTTGTAGATAAATTAAAAACCACATTTTCTTTGGAGAGAACTTCAACAAAACCTGGTTCTGGAATTTATTCGAGATCTTGTTTGGTCTGAAAATGAGGCTTCAACAGTGCAAAATGTAACTGGTAACAGTGTCAATTAAAATATAGTGGAGTAAAAAGTACATCGATTGAATCTTAAATGTGGTATAAGATATATATCTTAGAAATATAGTCTCGCTCAGGGGCCCGAGGGTGGCAGCTTGGTATTGGTGGGATATAAACTCATGATCAACATATAAACCACCTCATTTATTACAAGTTCAAATTCAAGCTGCCACTGCTGGGTCCTATGAGCAAGGCCCTTAACCTTCTTCTGCTCAGTCATCCTCGTGGATAAGGTTTCCAAATATCATAAATATCATCTCTATTTTCAAACTTTGGAAAGGTCTGAAAGAGCACCTCGTTTCTCAAGCAATTCTTTGAGAAAAATGTAAGAAACGTGAGAACATGAGATCTCCTCCAACTTGAGTCTAAATGCAGATGAATCTTCTACGCCATTGAGCTCTACACTTGTCGAGCACTTAATGTGGAATGATGGATCTTAACATTCAGCCAATTTCACGAACCTCTGCCCACCCAATGGCACCAACTTCTCCAGGACTTGGAGAACAATTCCACATTCATAGGCACGTTGGTGAGACTCTGTGAGGAGGAAAGGGCAGGAATCCTGAAATGGAATGAGAGATCGTACAGCCAAACTTTTTATGCATGAAATAGAACAGAAGGGAAGCGAAAGGGAAGTGAGAAATGGATTTTTATTCAATTGGGAATGCCGAAAGTCGGAATGTCAGGCTGTGGATCCGTTTGTCTTATCAATAGCGAAGTAAGAGTTAGGGAGGTTCCTTCCTTGCCGGCTCCCACTAGCGATAAATCACCACCACTGACTACAGAGTCTCACATTCCACGTCCTGGCACCGACCCGATCCTACGCTCCCTCATAGTCACACTATAATCCTTCGGCTTGTGCCATACCTGGGGTCTGAGTAAAAAAAAAAACAAGCCACCAACTACTGCACAACCTCAACCCAACCTCCATTATGTAGCATTATAAGCTCCATTATACAGCCACAACCATTATATTCCAACAGAAATCTGTTTTGTCTGTTGTTAAATAGCTTTTATTTTTTATTTTTTTATCTTTACTGTGAAGCTTGTTTTTTTCTGCATTTCCAGCACATTTTTGCCGCGTGTCGTCAGCGCGGACTTTATTATAAGTGGCGTGTAATCAAGGCGAGCTCTACTCGCGTCCAAGAATTCATTCATCGGGCTCTTATTTATCCATGACCAGCGTGCACACGCACACCTTTATCTGGCCCGTATATCCCCCCCTTCGCTACTCTTTCAAGCAGTTTGTCTTGGCTCAGGGGGTTGTTCTGGAGGCGGAGAGAAGTGGAAAAAAAAGGGGGAACGGGAAAAGGAGGGCGCTAATAAAGCTGAAGGCAGGTGGCTGATAAGGTGAAAAGTCTAAACGCAGAAAGTAGCCAGGCTTTTGGGCAAACGCCGAGCGAACCCGTCCTGCCTTCTCAAGCCGAACACAACAGACGCTTCAAAAAAGACTTTTTTTTTTTTTTTCTTCTTTCTCTTCACACCCATTTGCGGTTAAACCCACTTGACTACGGCTTTATCCGCTGCATCTCGCACACTTGTTTAAATTACACAGCGCAAGGACGAGCGGAGGAAAGAAAGCGGTCACCAGTACTCGTTTCATATACCTGTACGTTTACCGTCCATAGAAGACGATCGTTTATTATCTTGTTTATTATCAGAGCTAAACGCTTGTTTTCGGGAGCACGTGTCCTGTTCTTTTTCTCAAAAAGCTACAGGATTTATTTCAGTGTGATAGACGTATATAAAAAGGCTTGAAACACTTAAAGGATTAAATTTAAGCACATAAATAGATCATATTCTCTACACCTGGTAGTTACATATTTACTCCAGAACTCATTCTCGAGCATTTTTTCGTCCTGGCGGCGTTTCCTTCCCTCACACTGGTCTGCATTATGTTTCTTATCATTGCGCAAATAACGACGGCTGAAATCCGCGGAAAGATCTGGACCAGGACCAGCCAATGTGTCTACAGAAGCCGAGTCACCTTTCGAGACGTGAAACCTGTTTATTAGATGCACGGTCTTGACTGAGACGCGTCATTTATAAGACCCTGCACCAGCAGACTCCAAGAGCACGGTGTTAGTGGAGATGATAAAAATGGGCTCGTGTGTTCATTCCCATCTCATGGAGGGGGGAGTCTCATATCAAATGTGAAGTCCAATTCAAAGAATTTGTATTTGTCGAGCGATTTTTTTTACAATGGTTTTTACACAAAAGTTTAGTGCCTGTAAGTTTGTTTCTTAAAATTGTATCCCTAATGAGTAAACCAGTGGCAACCATAGCAAGGAAAAACTCCCTGGGATGGGATGAGGAACCCTGAGAAGAACCAGACTCAACAGAGAACCTCATCCTCAACACTGACTGTCCATTCGTTACAGTTCCATCATTGTTGAGGTGTTCAGCGACAGGCACTTAAATGCAAAACTCATCATGCATCTGGTGGTCCTGAGCCATTGTAGTAGACTTTAGATGTTAGCGTGTATTAGAGGGACAGCGCATGTAGGACGTTTTGGAGACAAGGTGAGGGAGGTGAGATTGAGATGGTTTGGACATGTGCAGAGGAGGGACATGGGGTATATCAGTAGGAGAATGCTGAGGATGGAGACACCAGGAAGGAGGAGGTTTATGGATGTGGTGAGGGAAGACATGCAGGTAGTTGGTGTGAAAGAGGCAGATGTAGAGGACAGAGGGGTATGGAGACGGATGATCCGCTGTGGCGCCCCCTAATGGGAGAAGCCGAAAGACGGTGGTCATTTTCTCATCCTTAGTAACTGCCTGGTCAGGGTTACAATGTGGAAATAAAAATAATTGCTGGCAAATACAAAAAATAAAATGTGACGATGTGAAATTAGGTGTCCACAAACTTTTGTCCGTACAGTGTGTATCCTGTTATCCTGATCATTTTTGTGCTTTGTTCTGTAAGTGTGAAAGTAGTGGAAATGGTGCAGGATTAGTAGTAGATGAATGTTTGCATACAGCAGTGCTGGAATACATATTAGCTATTTTACAGTAAGGTGTAAGAACAGAGCTGAACTTCTCAGTAATATCTCATTTCCACACAGGAAAATAGATTCCACTCCTTTATTTAATCTCCTTTTGTTTTCCAATTGCCTTTGCTCTTTTCCTGTATCTCTCTCTCTCTCTCTCTCTCTCTCTCGCTTTCTCACTTCCATCCAAGCAGGCTTGGTCTTTCACCAGCTCGGTCTCTGCTTTATATCGTTCATCTTTTTTTTTTTTTTTTTTTAATTATTAAAATTATTCTCGATTTAAATACAGCTAAATAAATCTCTCAGCACGCCCGTGTTAACAAGCCCTGGAGGTGGCTTTTATAAGTTTCCTCTTGTAACTGGAGTATCGTTTTTACCACAGTCTTCTGGAAAAGCAGGAGCCGTCGGTGACCTCACATTAATCAGGGCTCGGCACCAGACACGTGAACTGAAAGATTCCGCGGGCCAATCAAGAGGCGAATGTTTTACAATGGAAAAACGAATCGATGGACTCTCAGGTGAGACTCTCACGTCTCTCGCCGGGGGGGGGCCCGTCACGTTTCCTCTCTGAAGACGGAGACGGATGTTGGCCGGCTGAAAGAGTCTCGTTGTATCTGGGGAAGAGGATAGCGAGGACCCCTGCCGCTTCATCGTTCCGTACCGACATTAAATACCGCTGTTGTTTTGACAGTAACGACTCGAATGTTAGTGCGACTCACCGGTGACATGCGATGCACAGAGCAGGCACCAGGCAAAATGACTAGCTTATGTTTCCTGACTTTTTTTTTCCCTTCCTCTTTTCTTTTATTGTGCTCCTTATTTCTGTGCTCAGACATTTGCCAGTGGTTATGTCGGTTCAAAGACATTCGTGCGTTTGTGTGCTAAGTTATAAAGGCGACATTCGGTCTTTTGTGAGAACCAAATGTCTCTTTAATGATAGGAGAATGTTAAAATGACCACATTGTTACTTTTGGCTGTAAAAAGGTAAACAAAGACCTCGTTCGGGCTCTAATTTAATGTGCGACAGGCACATAATCACCAGCATGCACTCGCACACCACAATCTGGGCCAGCATTCACTCATTATTATCCAGCTCTTTTGGCACGCTTTTGGATTTGTGTGTGTGTGTGTGTGTGTGTGTGTGTATATATATATATATATATATATATATATCACTAAAGAAGGTTGGTTGCAACCATTAGGCAACTTGTTAATGCTGATCGTCGGTAAATATTCCTGTTCTTACTTCCGCACTTCCACTCTCTTCCCGAAGATAAAAATCCAGCTCAAAGCTCACCGTTTTGACAGTGTTGCAGAGATCCGGCACGAATCACAGAAGGTGCTTGACACATTTCGAAAAAGGTCCAGGACACGTTCCTGAAAATTATTTTGAAATGTAGATATGTAGTACTTTCATGTAAACAGAGCTAAAACTTTTTGATACCACCTCGGACTCACCCATTTGCTTATCTACTTTCATCTAGACACTAAAAAACTTTTCATCCAACCATCCATCCATCCTTATACAAATCCAGCCAACTTTTTGTCCACCTTTTGCCTCCTTGGATGTAAATGTAATCAAATGACCAGTAAGATTTCACATGGTGCTTAAAATCTTCAGCCAAACTCCACTGCTGCATCCGATAAGCTCACACACATTCCATGTCAGCATCACTGATGCATTAAAAGAAATGATCCAAACCCCAAATTGTATCCGTCCAATGTTGATGATCTCGTTCATGGACATGTTCCAGAGGCTGTACCCGTCCCTGATACACGGTCTATTACTGTGAACTCGCGTCGTAATCGTAACGCAGTACCAGCAGCCTGACCCTTATTACTCGCTGTATTCCGATGTCGTTGAATTTGATTAACTCTCCACGGTGAGTCGAGCTAACGCATGAGAACCCTTCCACCCCGTCGCTCCTTCTCCTTCTGCTTATCTGTTTTCCTCTCAGGTGATCGTCCCTCCCCGATCAGAAACGGCACACGCAGCGTAGGCTTTCCAAAAAAACCCTGCATGCCGACATCTCAAGGTAAAACTGATAAATTCGCCTCTGCGCTAGCCAAAAAAAGAGGAGAAAAAAAAAAAAAAAAATCCATATGGTAGTGCGCATTTTCCTGAAGCTTCCTCCGGCTGCTTTACGGCTGCTCAGCTGAAACGATCTGTCTGTCCTTCAGGACAGCCAGGGGTCACGTTCATGCTTTCCAGATTGTGTCTCGTCTTCTGGACTGTTAGCTCACCGAGTGATGAGGAAGAGCAATCAGGGGTGTACGTGACCGAAGAGGTCGGAAATGACGACGTAGCTCATTTTAATCTCAATGGGTTACGCCAGCAAACGACAGCACGAGGCTGCACGCACAGTCACAGGGAGCACCGACCTTCATAAGTCAGTGTACCGAAAGAACGTCTCGTGTACATCGTAAAGTACATGTGACAAGCACCTTTACCATGCACTATATAGGAATATAGTGAGCGATTCCAAACACAGCTTTAGACGCACTTGCTCATTAGTAGGTCACATGACCATAGCCTGTATGTGCTGGAATCAGAGTTTAATGTAGAATTTCCGTTAGCGTCTTTGTTCCTTTTTTGGTGTAACTGTAGAAAAACTCCCCACCACAAGAAAATATGTATATGTTCAGACGTGTACGTAATACCGACGTTACAGATTCCTATAGGTCTACATTCTAAGGCGCTCCGTTACTTATTACATTTCCTCAATGTAAAACTAATCTAGTACAAATGGCTCCTGGAGTCTGCTTTGTTTAGGCTTATAATGAAATCCCCGCCTAGGCAGAAGAGATCGCGCCGTTCACAGAAGCTTTTCCACTCTTTATTTTTTTTTATTTATTTTTTAACTAAAGCTCTGAGTTGGTTGAATAATTCATGGAACCTTCTCATTTGAAAGAGGAGCCCCAGAGATGCAACGATACACTGATACACCCTAAGAGAAAAAGAAATGGCTTCTTATAGCCTTTCGGTGCTGCCTTCGATTAGTTAGAGCGTGAAAACGACATGCGTGGTTTATTATACATTATCGGCGCAATATAAGCGTATCTTCCGAAATGAAACGTGGCACACGGTACGGCAGCCCGACGCATGCGTTAAGACAAACCGGCAGATATCTTGCACTTTGTATATCCCGACCTTCTAATGCAGAGGAAACGTCTGTTTAAGGACTTTTTGAAAGAGCGTTATTGAAGCGTGTTTACAAAAGGAGATTAAATCCTTGCGTTTTTTTTTGTTTTGTTTTTTTTGCCGCTTCGAAACGAGGAAGCTAATGTGAAGCAGCGAGCTCACCACACTCAGCAACGAAGCCGGCTGTGCAGGATGCGTTTGTTTTGGCTATAGGCCATACTTGGCTTCGAGCCGGTGTGTACGTGTGTGTGTTGCATGCACGTGCGTTTGCGTCCGTGTGTATCGAGAGCAGCTGTGTGAGAGGATGTGTGTGAAAGCATCTCAGGGTGGCGTTTTTTGATGTTCAGCTTCCACAGGATGACATTACTCCAGTCTCTCCATCCACACCATAACTTCCTCACTATAAGAGTCGGGGCTCTCCTTGGATGGATGGATGGATGGATGGATGGGAGAATGGATGGATGGATGGGAGAATGGATGGATGGGAGAATGGATGGATAGATGTATGGGAGAATGGATGGATAGATGGATGGGAGAATGGATGGATAGATAGGAGAATGGATAGAGCAAGACCCTTAAACCTTAAAAAGCATGACTTTTGAAGTAGAAGAATCCAGGTGCTGAACTGGCCTGCCTGCAATCTTCAGCATTTAGTGCATTATGAACCGAAAAACACAACAAAGAAAACCCAGAACTGTTAAGCAGCTAGAATCCTGTATCAGACACATATGGGACATTATTCCTCTCCCAAAACTTCAGCAATTGGTCTCCTTAATACCCAGATGTATACGGACAGAAGACGTGATGCTACACAGTGGTAAACGTGGCCCCCGTCCCAGCCTTTTTGAGACGTGAGACGTGTCACTAAATTCAAAATCTCTTCCTTAAAGTCGTTTTTTATTTATTTATTTATTTTCATTTTACACAGCATCACAACTTTTTTGGAATTTGGATGATTCAAAGCTCACGCACAAGAAATTAAAGGTTCTAATGCGGAGACGAAACTCCGACAGCGTAAAACGTTTAATTTCTTTCACCTCGTGCTGTTCTCCTGGCTCCGGATGCTCTGTGGAGAAATCAATCTATTCAGGGAGGCTCCGGTTCTCTCCCTCTGTCCCCGCTGTGGGAGAGCCGTCTTTGATCGTAGACGCCTTTTTTTTTTTTCTTCTTTTTTTTTCATCTTTCGCATGCCTTTTCCTTCACTTCTCTAGTTTCACCATTCCATCCCCAAAGATTTTTTTTTTTGTTCTGGCTGTGCTTTCAGTATCCGGGACCCCCACGTTCCCCTCCCTGCTCCCGTCTGGCTTTTCATGTGTGCGTACCTGTGCAGATTAATATGGTGCCTGGAAAAAAAAAACTGTCTGTCTGTGTCAAAAAAAAAAGAAAAACGTGATTGGAGCCACTGCACGAGCCACTGATCAGCCTGATTTTGCATAGTTTTGCTCATTAGAAGCATTCCTGAATGGATATGTATACGTTTCACATCTTTCCTCCCGCTTCCCTTCCCATCTTTTTATCTCTCTTCTTCTTTTATTTTATTACTCTTCTTTCCACTCCTCTTCGTCTGGCGGCGCCGTCCCGGTTTCCTTTTGTTTTTCACGTCCTGCGTGCTCTGCGTCTCCCCTCAGTAAGGCCGGCCGGCTCTGGCTTTGTAAATCGGAACACGTGAGTACTTAGAGATGGCGCGTTCCGCAGCGTTCTGTCTCTAAGGCGTGATCGGCTCATTGATCCCGACAACGAGAACACGTGTTGCCTACAAAGAGTCGACACGTCTCGCCCTCCGCCCTGCAGAGACTTTCATCCCAGCATCCGATAAACCACAGGAGAGTGGGATGCTTTGTGTGTGTGTGTGTGTGTGTGTGTGTGTGTGTGTGTGTGTGTGTGTATCTTTGAGGCTTTTTCTCGTTCTCATTTGTCAATGTTGATGCTGACATTTGACCCAAACAGAGTTTGAGTTTTTAACCTTCTGTGCTCCAGGGGCGCTGTATCATGACTGTGCTCTGCCCCTCGGCTTCCTTCATCACTGTGATATGAGAAGAAAGAATTTCACTCTGCTGTAATGTTCAAGTATAAAGTGTCTCTTTCTTTCTTTCTTTCTTTCTTTCTTTCTTTCTTTCTTTCTTTCTTTCTTTCTTTCTTTCTTTTTCTTCACCATTCTCTTTCTTTCTTTCCTTCTTTTTTTTTCTTTCTTTCTTTCTCTTTCTTTCTTTCTTTCTTTCTTTCTTTATTTCTTTATTTCTTTTTTTTTCACCATTTTCTTTCTTTCTTTCTTTCTTTCTTTCTTTCTTTCTTT
>JAAIIK010000143.1:505726-520552 GCA_014706435.1 Silurus glanis
GTGTGTGTGTGTGTGTGTGTGTGTGTGTGTGTGTGTGTGTGTGTGTGTGTACACACCACCGTATTTTTACTTTGTTTGATGGTTGAAGTGATTGAACTCAAACAAATGCAGGAATAATCAGAGACCGTTGACCACAAATGGTGACGAGGGTAAGACCCTGTTTAGGAGTGTGTGAGAGAATAGACACACAGCGTCAACAAGACACGTTTAATTGTTACGTCCGCAATGTGCTGAAGGCAATTGGGTAGCGCTCAGCAGTGTGTGTGTGTGTGTGTGTGTGTGTGTGTATCCAGACTTTATATCCGTGTTGTTACTTCTCACAATCACAATCTGGTCATCGTTCTCATGGATGGCCAGATATTTACTTTAATAAAAATGTGTTAATTTACAACCCTGTTCACAACTTCACACAAATGTCGAAATATTAGTTCATACATACGACATATGCATTTTATTTTATATATATTAATAGATATGGCCTTCCTAATAAATAACCCTAAATAACATGGGATTAATATTGCACATAAAATATATGCAGTGCAGTAAAAAGGGACACTCGGTTTTTCCAGACGTTCGTGGTTCTTCACCAAACTGCTACCATGAATTTGGAGGCACGCAATTGTGTAGGACGTCTTTGGATCCTTTGACATGAAATTTGGACTTAAAACCCATTGTTTTGCATGGGCTGGAGTGGAAGATCTCCTGCTATAGAGCTTCTAAATTTCAACCCTATTGAACATGTAAATAATTAAATATTTTAATAAATATAATAAATACAATTTAAATAAATGTGACTAGAGTTGCACAATTCCAGGAATTTCCAAGACTGGAAACTTTCCATGGGAATTAACGAGAATATATGGAAATTATTATACAAAATTGCAGGTTAGCCATTAACAGGGATCTAAAATGTAGTAGGAACAAAAATCTTGACCTTTTTGGAGGGTAGGGGGTGGGGGGGTAAACTGAAAAGCAGGACGCGAGGTCAGGGTTAGAAATGGAGAGATTGAAAGGACTGCGGTGGAGAAGTGTGCGGCGAGGAAAGAGTCACAGAAGAAGCCCGCCGTGATGGAAAACAGCAGAGGCTGGATCAGGCTCGACACAAACTGAGCTGACGGTGTTCTCTCAGCTTCACCGCCGCTACTCTGGAAGTCATCATGGCCGCCACCGCTGCTGCACACGTTCCCCTGCCTCCGCTATCAGCTTTTTCCATCGCCGCTGTCAGAGAGGTCGAGCGGCGTGTCGCTGCGCTTTCTCCCACTCTCTTTCTGTAACTGAACCTGATCCCAGAACTCATACTGAAGTTTTCTGGAGCCTATAACACAGCTGCCTTAGTGGTTCCGGAAAATGGCGGTATATGAAAAATGAGCCCCATACGTTCAAATGGATTTTTGTCAGTGAACTTAAACGCAAGAAGTTCTAGTTCGTGAAAATATTCTCTTGTTGCCTTCAACCACGTCTAAAATGTCTTTCAAAAGTTTTCTGATCAGAAACAATGCACATGCTCAAATTTAAGAATATAAAGAAGACGCATATTTTTCTTTTTCCGCTTCCCGTCCACACGGAGGCGCTGTTTTGAGTTGTAACTTAGCTTTCCACAAAGTGAATACGTTTGAAAATGCAGTGCAAACGGAGGTGTGCGAAACGCATCTGAGCGTCTTCAGACGTTTCAGTGGGGATGAGCGACTTTTGGGAAGCGATCGAACGTGCCTTTTGTTTTTTGTTTTCCGAACGAAAACACAGTTTTCTAACGTATCCCTTTTTTGCAGCCTTACAAGACCACCAGTGACCCACGGTTCTCTGTTGCTCTGTCCTGAGGAGACGTTTCTCTCAGGGAATACAGATATATAAGTGCGTCTGTGTATAAATTATTTCTTCGCATATCCATTATATTTACGCCATTTGGCAGACGCCTTCATCCAGAGTGACTTACAATTATATCGGGTATACAATTTAGCATTTGAGGGGTAAGGGCCTTGCTTAAGGGCCCAGCAGTGGCAGCTTGGTGGAGGTGGGATTTGAACTCACAGCCTTTTGAGCAGAAGTCCAACATCCTAACCCACGTTAAGACGTCATGTTAGGTCAACCATGATACAGCGCCCCTGGAGCACTGAAGTTTAAGGGCCTTAATCAATTGCCCCAAGAGGGGTAGCTTGGCAATACTGGGTCTTGAACCTATGATTTTCTGATCAGTAACCCAGATCCTTAACCACTGAGGATCTTTGAATAGTTTTTTTTTTTTTGGGGGGGGGGGGGGGGGGTGTTTCTTGGAGGCTTTTCTTTCTCTCTCAAAGGGGCTCTTATAAGACCATCTCTAAAAGGGACTCGATCTGTTTTTGGGTTGAAACATTGAATTTTTTTGCTGTAGTACCAGCTGGCATCAAAATTCCTCAGTGATACGCTTTTCTGTTGCACCACCACTGGGAAACCCACCTTGCTGGAACTGCTGGATGGAACTTCAACACGCGAAAACTGGAAATTACGCTTGGGTTCTTGTTTGGGTGAAATGACTGATCGTGTGTTCTTTCTTTCTTTTTTCTCTCCACAGACAGGAGGCATTGCTGGCAGCCATCAGCGAGAAGGATGCCAACATCGCTCTCCTGGAGCTGTCCTCCTCTAAAAAGAAGAAGACTCAGGATGAAGTGGCTCTGCTGAAGAGGGAGAAGGACCGACTGGTGCATCAGCTCAAACAGCAGGTAAGATCGCGAGTACAGTCCGGCGTCCGCTCGGCTCGGAGAAGAGCGTGCTTCATCAGCATCAGTAAGAGCTCTCGCTGAGGAGTTCACAGTTACCTCATGGAAAAGTGTTCATTAACCGGTTTCCTCTTCCAGCTAATTATCATTCATGCATTAATTTGGGGATCAAATGGATGAAAACCGAAACGGAATCGAGCGATGATTAGAGCACGCCGATATGATGCAGATGTACAACCTCACATCCATTTGGCATATCAGCTTTACCATTACTCACCTTCTCCTCAGGTCCCAATAAACTCTGAGAGGGGTCTCTCTCACACACACACACACACACACACACACACACACACAAACACTAAAACTGTAACTAGTTAAGATGTACACTATTTAGACAAAAGTTTGTGGACACCTCACTATAAGATTTGTGTATATATATTTATATATATAACACGTGCTGTGTATATATACGTCTACAACTGAGCAGATTAGGGGTTAAGGGGCCATACCCAAGGGCCCAGCAGGGGCAGCTTGAGGTTGCTGAGGATGTCTTAACCACGGAAACACCACTTCCGCAGTATGAGACCCAGTCCTCAAGTATTTATTATGATCTTATATACTAAATAAATAAATAAGGAAGTCATTTCCTTTACAATGTATAACCTCTATAACTATACAGAGAACAAATCTCACTGCAATCTTTAGTTCCTGGTCAGGGATCTGCTTATTCATACCAAACCAAACCAGCCAATGGGAGCAAAGAACTACGGATATATACATGTAATATTTAATACATTAATACTATATACTTTTATACTTTATGCTGTATAATATACAGTTGACCACCTGCCTAATATTGTGTTGGTCCCCTTTTTGCTGTTAAAACATTCCTGACCCATGGAGCATGAACAACATGAACTTCTTCAGCTGTTTGAGCTACAGGAGCTCGTCTGTTGGATCGGACCTCACGCTCCAGCCTTCGCTCCTCACGTGCATCAATGAGAATCGGCCGCCCACCACCCTGTCGCCGGGTCACCTCTGTTCCTTCCTTGGAGCACTTTTGATAGGTACTGACCGCTGCAGACCAGGAACATCACGCAAGAGACACTCTGACCCAGACGTCTAGACGTCACAATTTGTCAAACTCGCTCAAATTCTTTACTCTTGCCCATTTTTCTTGTTTCTAACACGTCAACTTTGAGGACAAAACGTGGAAACATGATGAAAAGATCAACGGTGTTTATTCACTTCAGCGCTCAATGTCAGAACGTCAGAATGTTTTGCCTGGTCGGTGTTTTTTTATATATTTTTTAAATCATCGCTCCATTTTTTCCCCCTTTCAAAATAAAAATTAGCTTAAACACTAAAACAAAAGGAGAACAAAAAAAAAACAGACTTGCGCCAAAACCACAGTTGAGTTTATTAAGTTAAACTCTTTTACACAGAAATTACTCACATTTCAAATACAATAAAGTATAAATCGAATAAAAAACAGCCCTTACAAAAACACAGTCATGTCTCTTTATATGTAAACATTTCCCGTTCCAATGAAAATCTTTTCTCAAACCAGTTCCAACCTTTTCCATTTTCTTCTGTCCGGTCTTGTTAGAGGATTGTACAGTATATGAAAGGTTTTTTTTGTTGTTTTTTTTTTCTCCTCTCCGATATCCGATCCACCATTTTGTCCTGGTATCGGGCCGAATCCGAACCCGGGTGTATAGTAATCAGTGGCATGAAGTGTGCTGCTGTCTGAAATGATGCTCTTGATGCACTCTGATGCAGAACTTTGCTTTGTGTGCTCGGGGAGGGCGAGAGAGCGGTTTGGAGCGGCACCGCCGGGGTCTGGTGTCAAATAGGGTTTGGGGTTCTGGTCAGGAAACGTGCTCCAGGCTAGCGGACTGTGTTTGCTGTGTTTAAAGCACAATTGTTGTACCATGTGGTAAAAATCTCCTCAGACCCCATCTGCATTCCGGAGGACACCGTGTGGGGTCGCAACCCAAAGGTCGGGAACCTCTGCCCTTTTTTTTTTTTTTTTTTTTTTTTTTTTAAATAGAAATATCCGGAATTACTCCTTTTTTTTTTTTTTTTTTAAAGAAAAAATTCTCAATGCATCGTTTTTTTTGTTTGTTTGTTTGTTTGTTTGTTTTCCCCCATGCCTTAACTTCTAAGCTACTACCTTTCTTTTCTTTTCTTTTCTTTTCTCTAGGTTCTGTAATAAATGTGTTCCTTTTAATTCAGAACTAAATACACTATACAGACAAAAGTATTGGCACACCTGGCTTTTCCCAGCCGTATGCAGTTCCTTCCCCTAAAATCCAGAGGCACACAACCGTATAGAGTGTTTAGTTAGTTCCAGCATGACGGCTCCATGAAGATCTGCTTTACATGGGTTGGAAGTGTGTGGAAGATCTCCTGCTGTCCCTAGTGAAAACGATGGCCTTCTTATCTCACCCACATCAGCACCTGACTTTACTAACACCCTCATGCCTGAATGAGCACAAATCTTCACAAAATCTAGTGGAACAAGTGGTAAGGTGTCCACAAAGTGTAACATGGATCATCCATGAGCTCCTGCTGCAGGAATTTTGGTCGATATAATAAAACATACAAAAAGACAAGTTTGTGGACACCTGATAAGATCGGAATGTGCTGCTTTTTTTTTATTTTTTTTTTTAACATCTTCATTTGCTGTTCTAATGAGCTCCACTCTTCTGGGAAGATGTTCCACTAGATTTTGTAGAAATTTGATGTCGTTCAGATACAACTGTGTTAGTAAAGCCAGGTCTTTTCCAGTTCATCCCAGTAGGGTTGTATAGCAGCTGATCTTACAGTCCATCCCACATATCTTCATGGAGCTGGCTCCTAGTCTCCTGGTTCAAGTAAAGGAAAGTAAATCGCGTCCTTGTACGATCGTGTGCCTCCAAGTTTGTGCAAACAGTTTGGAGAAGAAGCAAACATGGCTGGAAAAGTCTGGTATTGCAATACCAGTCTCACATCTGAGCTATAACCACGTTATTACCACAGGATGCTGAGCTTATGTAGGAGAAAGATCTCTACAGCAGGTTTTTGTGTTTTTTGTGTGTGGGGGGGGTCCTAAAAAAAGCAGTCCTGGCCTGCAGCCTGTATCGTACTCCCACCCGCGTCCATGAAATATTCGCTATATAAAATCTTTACCGTCTCCACACAGTGAAGAAGCCGCATTAATCCGGAGAATTATAGCCAAAGCCCGACGCAGCACATTAATCATTCGGCAGGCCCTCCTGTTCGCGTTTGACGTCTTTATGACACCCCAGTGGCCGAGCGAGTCTCTCAGGCTGCACACTGCTCTTTCTGTCTCACAGGTGAGGTGTGGGATGGTTAGTGTGGTCTGCGTCATGCTCAGCCTCCGTCTGATGGATCACAGCAGAGACTTCCTGACTTTTCCCATGTTAACTGTATGTCAGAATGCAGTGTGTGTGTGTGTGTGTGTGTGTGTGTGTGTGTATACAGTAGGGATTTCACATTTCTTATATCAGTAGTCGTTTCAGGCTCCATGCGAGTGTTTGGTTTGTGTAAGCTATATATGTTCTCAAGGGCCACTGAATGCTTCATGTGACGTGTGTGTGTGTGTGTGTGTGTGTGTGTGTGTGTATTGCGTGAGGTGTGAGGAATGTGTATGTGGCAGTGTGCATGGTTAATGGACTGTGGCTGATCTGACATGGTTCAGAGGGAAAGAGGAATGGTGTTGGTCTGGTTTTTTTTTTTTTTTTTTTTTTTTTTGTTTTTTTTGTTAAAACCATGTGCTGGAACAGCCGGAGTGTGCCGAGCCGGTCGGTCCGTTTAGTTTCATGACAACCTTACTAAAATAATAATATATATATGCAAAACGTATAACTATAGACACGACTTATTCATTCGTTTAGTAGCCGGTTAACAGCTACACGGAGGATGTGCGAGTTTGGGAGAGTCGGATCGACCGTTACTGTGTTAGAGAATGGAGTAAAATGGAAAAGGGAGGGATGAAGCGGAATGGAAAAGTCCCGAATGGAATGGGGAGAAAAAGATTTGGAACAGAACGGAATGGGAAGGAAGCGAGAACGGAACGGAACGGAATAAAACCGAACGAAAAGGAATGAAACAGAGTGAAACCGAATGGGATGGAAAATAAAAATAAAATGGAAGGGAGCAGTTTTTTTTGTCTTTGTACAGTGGAACTGAATTGTGACTCCTGATATGTAGGTCGCTGTGTAAAATATCTAAAAGAAAGAAAAAACAGCATCAAATACGTGAGGGTTATACACAGTGCCTGTCACTGGTCTGTCACAAGATGTTAGCGAGGCCTAATAGACATTCCACAAGACCCAGTCGTCTAGACGTCACGATTTGTCAAATCTTTGCGCTCGCCCATTTTTCCTGCTTTCAACACGTCAACTTTGAGGACAAAATGTTCACTCGCTGGCTAATAAATCCACCCACTAACAGGTGCCATGATGATGATAATCAGCGTTCTTCACTTCACCAGTCATAATGTTATAATGTCATAATGTTCTGTCTGATCTTTTGTAATCGAAATGTGACATTTTTGTCTCTAACCGAAGAACAGACTGCCTCACCCCCTCACAGTCAAACTTGGGTTAGGGTTGTTTTAGAGCAGGGAAGGTTGGAGACTCGTTTTGGGTGACCCTCATCCTTTCCTCTCCTCTTCCCTCTATTTTGTTCTTTTCTTTTTTCAATATGGTTGCCAGTCATTGATGCCATCATGTTAAAGTGGGATCGAAGCAGACCATCGCAGGCTGAAACGCCAGCTGGGAGTCAACCTGCACACAAAACACAGTAGATCCAAAATATCACGTGTTGTAACATGGAAGTAGCTACTGAAAATTCTAAATGTCCAAGGAAGAAATAATGGTACTAAAACACACATTCAGTTTGAAGTGAAAGATCAGGGTTAATGGTGGGGTCAACATTTGACCCGTAGGTTCTATAAACGAGACTAAAATCTGAAAAATCTTAAAAAAAAAAAGCAGTCTGTTTAACCATACAATAAAATTCTTACTCTGTGAATCTTCCCAACAGTCTACGACATCGATTATGAGGATATAAAGAGGAAAAAATTTGAAAGTTAATTATAAGAGCGCAAGTGCAGGAAACTAAAGTATACATTTTGGCCTTTGAAATTTGTACCAAGTATTTGAAAGGTTTAATATGAAGTTATAATGAAAAGCGTTTTCATTTTCCTGGAAATATAAATTCAAAAATCTGATACTCCAGTAATTAAGAGCCGAAACTCATGGCTGATCAGAAAGAGAGGAAGGAAATCAGTCTTTCTTTTACCGCCTTCAGTCTTAACATTTCTTCTTCTTATTATTATTATTTTCATTGTTGTTCATGACCGCTCGCCCTCTGTTTCCGTCCGCATGCGAAAGGAAATGGCTTTTAATGATGCAGCCGATTAGTGTTTGTTGGACTCCTGAGACAGCGTTAATAAGTCTGCTTATAACTAACCTCAGATTGAGCACAAGTTATGGAAGGAGGTTCGATAATTACATCCTGTCAGAAGATTTGTTTCCCGATCATCTGCTGCCATGCCTCAGACGGGCTGGACATTATTGAAGCTGTTGTAAAGTGGGCACAGTGGAGATGATGGTCCTGACATGGCTACTGTTTTAGGGTTTTGTTTTGTTTTCCTTTTCTTTCCCTGTTCCTCAGCAGAGCCATGGTTTGGGCACACGCTGGCGGAATAAAACCATTTTGTCCCAAAGAAAGCCGCAGAAAACATAAAATGTCGAAATGCCTCGATTCTGCCAAGGCTACCACACAGCGGGGAGAAGGGGGGGGAAAGTGTGGAAAAGTAAAAGTGTGTGTGTCCAATTGGTTTAGAATTGCTCCCTAGAGAGAAAGAGCTGTCCATGTTTGAAAGCATCCTTTTATTGGGCTGAAAATGCAGGCGTTTTGGTGCATGGGCAGGGCTGCAGGCGCCTCGTGGCCCAGCTGTGGCTACACTGAGCCGAGTCCTTAAATTAGCACACGAGGGCCTGGAGGAAACGACGGGGAGGAGGAGGAGGGGTGGGCGGTTAAGCATGGAAAGGGGGGAAAAGAGGGCAAAACAAAAACAACAAATATTGGATTCATTAGGGAGTTTGTTGGGTTGGAGGCCTGAGGCTGATCCAGCAGCGTTGTGCCTGAGCCCCGAGGCTTACTGAGCCATCCGTGCTGGATTTGTCTTGGACTCGGGGGCAAATCTCGCTGCTCATTCGCGGGCCAAAAAGAGCTGCTGTTTTTGGAACATTCAGACCTCAAAACACCAGCAGCGAAACGGCTGTTTGAGCGAGTCGTGCGAACATACAATGTTCCATTCAGCTCGCATTACGATGAAGCATTTTCAACGATCGGATTTATTCCTTCGAACGCGACCGCTTGCCGTTTATTTGTCATTTTTATTTACACTTTTGTCGCATCGCGGTCACCTCGTTGCGCGGCGTTCTCGCCATCTAACCGAACGTTCTACATTTAACCGGCGGCGCAAGTTGGTGCAGAAGTTAGTCAGATGTTGCAGAAGTTAGTCAGATGTTGCAGAAGTTAGTCATTGGTGCAGAAGTTAGTCAGAAGTAGGCAGCTATCGTGGAGTTTTCAATAGGTGATGAGTATAAAGGAGGTTTGCGTCTTTCCTCACTCGGCCTTCTCCAGGAAAGTTCAGTGTCGTATTAGTGACACAGCGAAGACAAGCAGCTAATCCGCTTGAGAAGAGCGTACAGACGAGGTGGTGAGAGAACTGGACAGCCCAAAAAAAACTTCTGCGTCAACGAAATGCAAGAAATTGTCATTAAACGAAAATGCGCCAACATTAATGCAAGAACCTTAAAAAGGTCGACTCAAAATTTTATTACTAAATAAATCATGGGCGCTGAAGACTAATATGCACATCCACCAGAATGGAGTTTTCTTTTTTCCTTTAATGCTTTCCTGTTTAAAATCTGTGAAAGAAAGTGTTTGAAAAGGCAGCACTTGGATACAAATGTCCTTAAAAAAAACCCATGCTTTTAAAGGCGACAGTACGTCATGAGATTTCCGAGACACCAGCGTGCACTCGGGCTGATTAACTGTAATAGTCCATTAGGCTCGACAGAATAAAATACCGCTCTGTATAATTGAATGAATCTTTGGTGCCTTAATAAGAAATATGTTGTGAGCTGATGCGCAGGATTATAGGATTCACGACACTATAACACACTCGCAGAACGTCGGGGTTCTTTTTCTACCGTTGAAGAAATGTTGAGGTAAAGGGAAAACTGAATATTTGTGTAATTGACATTTCTGATAGTGTTTCAGTTTTGGTTTTTTTTTCGTGAGAGAGCTTCACCCAGGAAGCTTTGGAAAGAAGTGTTACTCTCAGGGTAATTAGGTGGTGAGTTAATTCATTAGTTACTTTCTTTTATTGAAAATTTGCCTTTGAGGCCGCAAATCGCAGCACAATAAGTTTTCTCGTGTGTTTTCTCAAAAGTTCTCATTATCATGACTTCATTTTCTCAAGATCTCAACACAACAGATGTTGTTTTCTCATTATCGCAGCCTGAAAACCCGTTTTCTCACGACGTAATTGTAAAATCTCGTGCCTTTTAAGTCGTCAGTCACTGACAGACACAGAGCTATTTCGGTTTGAGCAAGTCCCTGATCAAAATAAAAAGAAAATGCGATCATCCACGATGCGTCTAGAACGTGATCTTATGGCGAATACACAGAAAAATCGAATCGTGATAACGAGAAAAATCTTATTCTAAGATCACAAGAAAATTAAGTCGTGATAACGAGAAAACAACTTTTCTTGCGTTGTGGTAACGAGAAAATTAACTCGGGATAACGAGAAAACAACTTTTCTATGTCGAGATCACGAGAAACAAATCTTATGTCGAGATCGCGAGAAAATTAAGTCGTGATGAGAGATTTTATTATGGCTAGAAATTCTGTAGCGATAACGAGAAAACGACTTATGGCGAGATCATGAGAAATTAAGTCATGATAATGAGAAAAAAAAAAAGTATGATGATGCATGGTCTCTGGAATCTTATTCGGTTTCAGAAAACATCACAATCAAAAACTTCACAAAATACATCAAGAAAAAAGTCAAAACTTACTTATATGCACACACACATCTATATCTATATATATATATATATATATATATATGTACGTATATAAAAAACTCATTTGCATGAATAAGAATAGATTAATGTTCTTCCTGGTTGTTTTAAGTGTCTCCCTGAAGGCCAGAACTGGAATTGAGTTGGTAAACGATGGGAAGAATCCGCTTTAATAATCCAAACTGTATAATAGGGGAATGAATCTTCGCTGGTTTCACGATTCGGTTCAATCACAATTATCACGTCAACCGTTCGATTCGATTCGATATTACGATGCATCACGATGCCTTGCATCCTCGATTTATCATATTACTGCACATGGCTGCATTTTCATCAATGAATCCAAGCGGTCAGATACATGAAACTCCCTTCTATTTCTTCCTGAACGAAACTTAAAACAAAACTGCAGAACACAACAGACAGCAGGTGCATTTCGAACTAATAAACACTAGTAAATACTAAAAGCACATGAAACTGTCCAACTGTATTTAAGTACTTATATATAGTGTAGTAAGGGTTTTAAAAAATATGTAAAGGTTAACAAAATGTGTAAATATTAAATTATTTATCCTACAATAGTAGACGCTGAGCTGATTTACTGTGTGAAGGACAAAAACGAAATATTCTTCTATATTTTTTTTACACTCGCTTCGCTGTTTCACCTCCGTCCGCCGTTTGAAGTTGGCATGAAAAGCGTGTACCCGACGAATGACGTCAGTAGACTTTAATCGATTACGGTCTCTGGCGGTGCAATATCGTTTACGTCCTGTATCGCGATGCGTCACGGAAACGATTCATTTCATCACCCCTACTGTATTAAGATCGCGTATGTACCCGTGTGTCTTCCCTACAATCGCGCTTGGACAATTCTACTTTATTTTCGACACTCGGATTTCCGAACGCATATACGACACTACAACACTAAGTGACTGTAGAGGAAACAAACTCTCTCAGTCAACATGAACCTGATTTGCACCCATGCCGAAAAAAACGTTAACCTCCTCCAATGCTGGTCTACTTTCATAGATTTCATGGGTTTTTTTTTCTTCCCACCTTTCCTCACCTGCATTGTGTTACTACCAGGACATCTGTTCTCCACATCATCTTAATGCGAGTCAGGACTTAAATGTCTTTCGCGGTCCATCGTGCCATCTTCCTGCTTTAAATAGACTCGATACAGACAGACGAATTGCTTTCTGGTTTTTTTTTTTTTTCCTCCAATGCATCTACATGTCTTTGGTATTTATTCTTCGGCTGCCTATTTAACATTCATTTCAAATGGAAGGAAAGTATTTGTCGGGTTTGGGTGGGAAAAAAAAAAAAAAAAAACGCTGTGCAGCCCAACAGGACGTGGTGAAAAGAAGCAGGTTAAAACAGGCGATTTGTATATGTTTTAATGAATACACTCAGCGCAGAATGGCGCGTTCGCGTCCCTTCCTCTGTCTATACACCGCCCGAGCTGAGACCCTTTAAAAAAAAATAGCGAGAGTTGAACGTTCACCTTTAACAACGAGGATTAATAAAAAAATATATATATTCGACTTTTCCACACATGTTGAGCTCGTTTGCGCACTTTCGCTTTTATACAGCCACTACCTCACTCATTTATTAATAAGCAGGATAAATACCACCATTCATACGTTTGGCTTCTACGGTGGCCCATTATGGCTCCATGGAACACTGAAATCCAGACATAAACATGAAGAGGGCAGTCGAAAGCCGTTTACATCATCATAACGCTTATGCAATATTTAACAATGTCGTCGTCGTCGTAATAATCATCATTTAAAACTAAGATCGCCAAATGTTAGGGACGTGAGTAAGTCCAGGGCGTTCGGTTCGAAGCATTTTGAAGGACGTACTTTGTTCTTTCGAGACAAGATTGACATTTAGTTTCCATCATTCATTCATTCATAGTACAGTGATGAGACGTTTGAATGGTGTAACGGTCACGTCCCACCTTATGAAGATTGTGGACCTCTAAAGAAGTAGATGCCGACCCCCGCAAACATCCCGAACCATCTAGAGACGTACCAGCGTCGTTTGGATTCCACTTCATGTAGAGTTTGGACACTGGACCTCCTTGAGTGTTTAATGGCTCTGGCATGGAGAAGCTGGTGTTGGATCTGATGATCGCAAATGTTAAGCTTTTTTATGAGTTGCTCAGTAGCTCCTAGTTTTATAACCATAACGACTGTATAAGACTGTAGAAAGATCATCACTCATAATCTTATACTCCAGTGCTCATGTTAGTTCTCACTCTCCAGTGTTCTGTATTGTTTCAAGATTTATAATCACACTCTTGATGTCACCCAAATGAGGATGGGTTCCCCTTTTGAGTCTGGTTCCTCTCAAGGTTTCTTCCTCATAACATCTAAGGGAGTTTTTCCTTGCCACAGTCGCCACGGCTGCTCATCAGGGATAAACACACATCCTTTACAGGAGTATGGCAAAAAATATATGCAGTTTCTACTCCTTGAAATTTTTTTCTCTTTATAAACTCAAAAGTCCCGGTTTGACTTGAACACCCCTCATATCAACATATCTCATGTATATTGTGCCCCCCATTTAGAGAACCACCGGCCTGCTATAACTTATGCAGCATTATCCTGATTTACATCTCTATTTGCCATTTCTTAAGCCTCTATGTGGAATAATTGGTCTTGATCTTCTCTCGCACAGAGAAGTAATTACATGGTCAGAGCAGAAGGTCGACTTCTCAAGTGTCCCTGGAGCAGTTAGGGGTTAAGTACCTCGCAAACAACCGCGGTCAGACGTGACTATAGCACCGGGTGACCCTTCATTCACAGACTATCAACCTCCATCAATCCCTGCCAGTCCTGGAAGCTCATGATCCGGTTGTTTAAGCACATCCTGAACCACCAAACTGCCCCGACTTGACATTGTTGAATTACAGCTTCGGTTTGCATAATTACTGTCCTTATTAAAGTCTTCTTCATGTGGGGGAAGAGAAGAAGGTTGGGGAAAAGGAGGGGGGGAAAGGAATTTAGTACGAGGTCACGAACTCTCTCTGGGTCACGGGATGCCGTGAAGGGGGTCAGATGTCTCCCTGCGGATAAGAAAAGCTCTCATTAAGATGCCGTTCTGACCCCAATTAGGAGATTAACCTTTTATTTCTTAGGGAAGTTTGTGAAATTATGAATCCGCACCTTTTGAATTAGCTCTCTCTCTCTTTCGCAATAAAAAAAATAAAGAGCTCGAATGCTGGGGAAGTCAAGCGATTAGATTAAATGAAAGAGTAAGTTCTTCAGATGAAGACTGAAACCAGAGACGTGCGGGCAAAGTTCCTGCCAGCTGCTATCTCCGTTCTGAATGGAGAACTCTAACGAGAGCCTGATGTATCCTGAAAGCTAAAGAGTATGAAAAAAGCGCCAGGAATAATGTCGGTGTACCACGCAATTGGTCTCCATCCAAAGCTCCAGGTCACTCAGTCGAAACCTGAGCAAAATGTAACGATTGTGGATGATATAAAGCGAATGTTTATCTTCTCAGCGCTTTATTCTACCAATGTTATATCAGAGCTCACTTCCTGTAAAAGCACAAGGCATCGAGCCGAACCAATGAAAACACACAAGCCACAGAGACAAGAGTCCTGTTTCCTGTAAAAGTGTGTTGTACATATCCACACATTACGGCCCAACAATTAGCCGGAGTCTTCGCTATCTCCCCATGAACTTTCCCCCGAATTCCTCTGTAATCTTTGCAGCCGCTCATACACGCTTTGTTTCTGAAGCCCAACAAGATGAGATTTTTTCTCCCCCCCCCTCATTCTGTCTGCTTTATCCTTCTCTCCCACATCCATTCATTATCCACAGTTCCAGAGCGTGGCTCGAACATGACCGGCCGCTCGGACCAAATAAGTCATAGATATACAGCAGGCATGATGTCATATACCGGATCATTGGCCGAGCTCAAAGGCCAGACATTTGTAGCAATTTGTCTCCGGACCACATCATCGCCATATTTTACTCCAGTACTTAACGGGCGGTGCGTTC
>JAAIIK010000143.1:520652-542993 GCA_014706435.1 Silurus glanis
TCCTTTTTCTCAAGGTTCCTACGCGAATCCGGAATTTTTCAAAAGCAGCGTTTTCAAATGTGTCCACTTTGGAGAGCGTTTTCAGAAAGCTACCAACTTCAGAAAGTTTCCATTGGCTGAAAACTCCGTCTCAGTGTGGACGGAAGGTCAAAACGGAGGGAAAAATATGCGAGGCGAAAATGTATTATTGTGGACATGGCCAATAGGTGTGTTTTTATTTATCAAGTTAGGAGCAGACCCTCGGCGCTGCCAATAGATGAACGCTGGGCTGGACATGCAGAAAAATGTGTGTTTCTTCTTAAGAAAACAACATGAGGTGATAAAAAAGATGTGAGACTAGACCACCAGATGGCAGCACAAGGCTACACGCACAGTCACAGGGAGCACCGCCCTTCATAAGTCAGTGTGACAAAAGACGTCATCCTGTGTACATCGGGGGTCTGTGCAACTTTTGCTATTCAGACCACGTGCGTTACCACGTCGGCTGTGTGCACTTGGTTACCGAGTTCTCTTCAAACGTGAATCATCATGATCTCAGATGATCTCAAATCCGTACTCGCCAGATTTGGTTCCTGAGGACTCCGCCCTCTTTCCGAAGATAAAGATCCAGCTCACGGTTTTTTGGGGGGGTTTTTTTGACACCATTGCGGAGATCCGGCGGGAAACGCAGAAGGTGTTTGACACGCTCCGAAAGGAAGACTTCCAGGACACATTTAGGAATGCCCGGCGCTGTATTGCTGTGCAAGGGGACAATTTTAAAGGTGACTGCGAATACTTTCTTGTAAACAGAGTGAGTCTATAAACTTTTTGATACCCCCTCGTATACCAAACCTCACCTGTTCTCACAACACTTAAATGAAGCAGACAGTTATTTTGGAGTTCGGGTACAGGTCGAATTTCTCTTGCGGCGTTATAGTGGAAAGAGGCTCCTTTAATCCGAGAAAGTTTCCTGTAGGTCACACAAACCATACCGGTATCGTAGATGTATAATGGATGGTAACAGATGGTATCCCAGAGCCCCGTCTGGTGTCTGCACTCAATTTCAAGCACTATTAATTTAAAAAATAAATGTTCTTAACAGGTGCATTTTAATTTAACCTTGAAAAATAGTTCAACGGTAAACTTTTTTCAACCGCTTTAAAGTTTTCCGATATTTTCAACCATCCTGTAAGTAGCTGTCAAGTTGCAAGTCAAAGGCTGTTTCGCAGCATACAGCAGCAGAGGTCCGTACGAGATGATTCTATAAGAGACACGTTGAAGACGTATGATCGCGTTCTCCATGCCAGATTACACGCTGAAGATCTTCTGAGGGTGATTTTAAAATATGGCCGTGCTCTGCTAACATCATCAGTCTAGAAAGATGAAAGATGAGACGAGATGATAAGATTATTCTGTCTTTCAGCGTGTTGTGGAGAAGGTCGTCGGGTTTAGGCTCGTATATCTACACTGTATGGACAAAGGTTTTGTGGACGCCCGGCCGTAAGATTGCTACGTGCTCCTTTTTTGAACATCCCGTTCGACTTTTTATAAACGACGTCCACTCTTCTGGGAAGCTGTTCCACTGGATTTTGGTGTGTACATGGACTGAGATTCAGCCACAAGGGTGTTCACATTCATTTGAGGTCTCCTAGTTCAAGTGAAGGGAAACTTTGATGTATCTTCAATGCAGCAACGTTTTTTCCTGTCAGGATCGTTTACTGCTACTGATAACTCTTCAGTCGTTTTCCTTAAACGAGAAGATCGACATAATTCAAACGCGAAAACTCTCCCGCATTAACTAATAAAGCCGGCTGAGAAACAGCTACTCGCCAGGGAACCGTATGACGGGGGGGGGGGGGGGGGGGGGGGCTCTCCGTATAAAAACGTCTGCGCATTCAATGCATCCAAACCCGATATAAATAACAAAACCTTTTTTCTTCTTTTCTTCTTTCTTTTTTCTCGTAAACTCCTGACATCCGTCATTATTTTTCTCCGTTCTGTAATAGATGCTAGTTCTTTACAGGTGCTACAATTCCCTTAGGCCTCGTAATTCTAGCGCTTAAAAGCAAACAGTTTATTCTCCGTGTTTATTTTTTAAGTATGAACTTTCCAAATGAGTGAGTGATGTGCGCTCTGGAGGCCGCCGTGCTCCGTGTACGCTCACTCCCTCCCCGGTTTTTTTGTTCTCTTTTTTTTTTTTTTTTTTTTTTTTTTTCCCCGGTTTTTTTTTTTTCTTTTTTTTTTTTTTTTTTTTCTTTTCCCTCCATCTACCCTTACATTCCTTTTCCTTACATTTTTGGCTTTCCAAAGCCTGTACTTTCTCAGCGAGTTCATTTCAGCATAGGAGTTTGTGTAGAACAAGCCTCCGAACTGTTGAGCTGACAGCATGTGGAACAAATTGTAGTGAAGGAAGATCGGTTCTGCCTCGCAGGGTAATGAATATAGACCTACAGTACACTGGGCTCAGTATTGTATCTTGGAGAGGACCTCTGGGTTTTGATGTGCAGCTGTGTTCTGCACTGTGTATTGGGGGGAGAAAAGGAAAGAATGGTCGTCTCCAGGGTTTGGTGGGAAGGTGTGAAGCTGCTGAGTGCAGGGTGTTGGAAAAGTGGAGCTGGTGATTAGTCATTCAATGCCTCCTTTGATCTGCGATTGAGGGTCTTGTTAACGGACACGACGCAAGTTTCTGCCCACCGTGTGGTAAAGAGGGGGGGAGCATGTTTTCGGAGAGTTTGTACAAACATTAAGTGGATTTCGTAGAGCTCATTCGCATCCTTGGGGGTCTGTCTGAAGCGTAGAAGATGAAGCCACCTGCTGGAGGAAGCTTTGCTTCGGGTAAATGTTCTTGGTTTGGAGGAATGGAGGAGTCTCATGTTTAAGTATGTGGCTGAAATGTGGACCACTACAAGCTACCAGAACATCTTCGGTGTGCCCCCCTACTGCAGCATTGAACACTTTTCCTTCTCAATCAAATATTACGCTCATAAAAAGGCACAAGAAAACCATGAGGGTGAAACTGTATTATATAGAATTAAATAGAATAGATTTGAGGTGATAGCTCAATGCTTAAGGCACTGGACACTGGATCTGGGGCCCTTGAGCAAGGCCCTTAACTCTTAACTGCTCGGTTGTAAGTCGCTGTGGATAAAGACATCTGCCAAATGCCTTAAATGTAAAACAAGGAGGTGTCAAGGCTCAGTGGTTAAGGCATTGGACTTTGGATCGGAGTTCAAATCCCAGCTGCCACTGCTGGGCCCTTGAGCAAGGCCCTTAACCCAAATATATGATCTTGAGTGGAAATTTTTTCATAAAATCGGAGCCCTTTCATAGAGACACTACTTCACGCTATTTGTGATGATGTTTTTTTTTCTCTCCACTATGCAATGACTAGACTTTTGGTCCTATGAGCTTTGTTCATAGCTCGACTAACATGCCAAAGGCTGGAACGTTGTTGCAGGTTTCTTTCAAAGTGTTTTTTTTTTTTATCCTGTCCATCCTAAAGCTAAGTGTTGATGGTTTTCGAATCTTCAGCGCTGGTTTCAGGTGTATATTTGCTCTCTCGTCCTTATCATGCTTTTACCTTAGGTTGCTTAGCGGTGAAGGCAATGGGCTTTGAATCGAAAGGTCCCAAGTCCACTGCTGGGCCCTTGAGCAAGGCCCTTACCCCTTAACTGCACAGTTGTAAGCCACTCTGGATAATCTGGATAATAAATGTTAATGTTAGAGGTTTACCGAATGCAACCTTTTTTACGTGCATAGTTAAAATCCAAGTTCCCTCGTGAATATATTAAGTGGCGGACAGCAACTTAGTTTAATCCCCGCCTCACATTTGCACACGCAAAAATAAAATATATAAAAATAAAATTGTATTAAAAAAAATGCAATTTATTATTTTTTTAATTATATTGATTAAATAGAGAATATAAAAACCGAAGTACGTACCGACAGTGAATTTTGTTTCCCGTTACACCCCTAGTAAATAAATAGAATCCCTGCATTATATCGTCCCCTCCCCTGCCCGGATTTTCAGTCTCCTGTACCTCC
Organism: Silurus glanis; assembly: GCA_014706435.1. Classification (NCBI taxonomy): domain Eukaryota; kingdom Metazoa; phylum Chordata; class Actinopteri; order Siluriformes; family Siluridae; genus Silurus; species Silurus glanis. The sequence continues at coordinate 524,676 of JAAIIK010000143.1, forward strand.
TCCCCCAATGGATTATTTTCTTTAGATTCGTCCCCGTCCCATCTCAGACGTTAGGGAGCATGTGGAAGGCCAGAACATCTGAACCTAGTGCTCACCACCATTAACGCCAGGCTTGTTCCGGGAACACTGAGGGAGCGAGATGGAGAGAGTGGGAATTGCAGGGAGGGGAAAAAAGGGGTGCGAAAACTAAACAGAGGGAGCCGAACCATCACATTCTGGTGAGGTCGAACCAGACAACACTCCTGGGAGCCCGGAAGAGGCGGGGCAGGGTGGTGCGGGGCGGGGCGGGGTGGCCCTCAGCCTGGCTTTCATTCCATTCTAATGTCTTATTGATTCATTTTTATTTCTTGTTCATGTCTGTGCAGCGGAGAGGCAAGAGTGATGGTTGGCTTGCCAATATAAATCACAGTCTCTGTTAGCAGTGGAAAATAGCACACACACACACACACACACACACACACACACACACACACACACCTCGCTATGGTACTTCAACTAATCCGGTTCATATGAATCTAGAGGGACAATATCTGAAATGTACACAAATCCTGCACCACCGTCAGTCTGAGATCAATAAAACCCAGCCGAGTTCTAAAGCGGCTCAAACGCGAACCCCATCTGCTCTTCATTCATCTTCTCTACCTCAGAGCACGCATGATTGCACTCTTGAAGGCACGGTATAATTAAATCATGCATATTCATGTTTATCTTCCCCCTCCTCCTCCTCCTCCTCTCTCGCTCTCTCGTTCTGCTCCTTCTCCTGCACTCTGGAGACCCTCGTTTCAAACCTTTCACACCTCTCTTATGAGTTCCATTGTGGGCCGTAAGCATTCAATACAAACTCCCGATCTCAGGTCCATCCTTCAGGACGACGTTCTTCTCAGCGGAGACGTGGAAGCCAAGCGCCGGTCCTAAACAAACATCCTCACGCAGAGGTTCCCGATGTTTTCCGGGTTTCTGTTCTGTAATTCTGCAGGGGGTTTTAAAAAGCCTAAAGAGTGTGCTGAATTCATTTTCGGATCAGGAATGTGAAACCGTTTCAGTCCGTGTGAGGTCTTGGAAGGACTTTCTTTGTTGATTTTCTGGTTTTATTTATTTTATTTTTTTCCCCCCCGTTCTCCAGACGCAGAACCGGATGAAACTGATGGCCGATAATTACGAGGATGACCATCTGAAGACTTCTTCGAATTCAGACCAGAGTAATCACAAACCCTCTCCAGATCAGGTGAGTGGTCCAGTTTCAACCTCCTTCAGGTACAAAATTCCGTTCTGCAGGGAAACTGGCTGTCCTGCTCTGTGTATACGGTTCGGTGTATCGGGTTTTCTGATTTGACATACGCATTTCTTTCTTTCTTTTTCTTTCTCCGACTATTTTTTTTTTTATTGTTGTTTCTTTTATTTTTTTTATCAGCTCTGTTTATAAAGTTTAATGTATCCCTCAAGGCCTCGATCTGCTTTATAACACACACACACACACACACACACACACACTCATTAGAAGAAAGCATAAACATCCTTCACATCCAATAAAATGCAGCCCCTCATGTCCAATCTCTCATATTATTTCATATGAAGGCACATCAAAACAGCTAAGCATGATTAAACACACACACACACACACACACACACACACACACACACACTTAACATATACAGTGCATATGCTATAAAGATGAGTTCCCCAACCACCGGGTTGCAACCCAGGCCTGGGCATCGGAGAAGATCCTGAAACCTCAGAGAGGAAAATGTCTACAGATATGGGAGATGTGAAGAGAAGGGATATGGGTAGGAGAATGCTGAGGAAAAAGAGGAAGACCAAGGAGGAGGTTTATGGATGTGATGAGGGAAGACATGCAGATAGTTTGAAAGATTCTGATGTAGAGGACAGAGGGGTATGGAGACGGATGATCCGGTGTGGAGACCCCCAAAAGGTTTAGCCAATGGAGGAGAAGGAGACATTACTGTATATTGCATGATATTTCTCTTCAAGAGCCCGTGTCCACATTTACAGTACATATGAACATTTTCGAAACGATTCTGCTCCGTGGTGTACAAAAGGTTAGAATATATGGCTGTATATAGTCTTTTCTCTGTAGACTGGAATCATTTTTTTAATGCCATATATTTTAATAAATTAATAATTAATTAAAATATATATATATATTAATTATTTAATTAAATATATATTTTTTTATATTATTCATTATTTCTTTTTTTTTATTATTGGTACATTTTTAAGCATTAATGAAAAAATTAATAAATTAATAAATAAAGATCTATAATTGTCGACTCAATCTTGTGGACAGTCTCTGGTCCTCAGTCCACATCTCCAAAGATTTAACTGCGTAACATTAAAAAAAAAAAAAAATAATGAAAAACCTGTTAGTGATTAGTTCATGAAATTGTTATAAAATACCAATAAGTGATGCAATAATAATACAAAAACAATGGAAGGGAATGAAGAAACCTTTTTCCTCAACTGATGATCTGCCTGGTAGTGACGGGAAGATCGGATCATTTTAACGACTCGGTTCTTTGAATCCCGTGAATCGAGATGAACAAATCTTTTGTCATTTGGTTTATTTTGTTCCTTTGATCAGAAATGTAAAGAAATTTAACTTTTTCAATTAGCAGATCCGCAACACGTTTACATGCACTAACTTTGACTATAATTCCATTTATTTTTATACTATTTATATATATACACACACACACACACACTCGGAATAGAAGAGTCGAGAGATGATCGACTCGGTTCTGTTTCCTGTACATGACATGCCGAGATTTTGCGATGCTTTGCAGTAGAAAATGAACGAATTGCTCTTTGAGACGACTCGTTCCTCTGAGTCACATTAAAGACTCGTTCGAAATGGACGAATCGTTCACGAGCGACTCACTGCTGCCTCAAGCTGCGTAATCGATTAGCCGCAGCAGATAATGTGCTCCAGAGTCAGCGAAGATTCATGATTAATTAGCCAGCTCTTTTGACGTTTATCGATCGTTATTTTACCGCCAAAACACTTCGCTGATAGAGCATCCGGCCCGTCGGAGATCTCTCTCGGAGTTGTCCAGTCCTCCTCCTAATCCAGAAAAAAAGCCTTACATCTCCCAGACTACAACACACACAACTGTCCACTGTTTAAACCAGGAGACGTATAGTCAGATCTGCTAAGCCTATAGAGAGACCAGTCAGCGCTTGGGGAACACACACACACACACACACACACACATACATCCTATTACATCCTGGGTCATCCCTGTCACAGATTCTTCTCATTTGCTGGTCTCTGATTGCCAAGAAAACACTTAGAGTAGGCCTTCTTGTGAGTTTGTCCTGCTGGGCCTCATTATTCACCTCCACATGTCCGACTCGCATACGAACACCATCACACTCCAGCACTAGGGACTGAACCAGACTCCGGACAACAGAGCTTAGATCATACACTAGACTTCAAGTACTGTTAAGTCACTGTGAATCCAGAACCACCCTAGAAAAACGATTTGTTCTACTGTTTTTTTTTTTTTTTTTTTCTTTTCTCCATTTGCAGAATTTCAGCATTTCCTTTGAATATTTTCCAACTAATCCTGCTAACTAACTCTTCTTTCAATCCCATGCTGCCTTGGATTACGTCCGCATTCGTTCACAACCGATAGGACGATGAGGAGGGCATTTGGGCATAGCCATCCAGATGCTCTCTTCCTGCCATTTTGTTCAGACGGGTGAGAAATCTCTTCAATGCCAGCTGGAATTTCTTTCTTTTTTAATTCTTTTTTTTTCCCCTCCTCCATCATTCTCTTGAACCTCATCGTCGATTGGTGTTTGTCCGACATTCCATGTTTCTTTTCTGCCTTGAGATCAGTTCTTTTGTCTTGCTGGGTTCTTTTTTTTGTGTGCTTTTTATCCTGCTTACGGTTGGTCAACTTTTGTCTATGCTTTTTTTATTTTTTAATTTGATGTGCTTTATGATTTGTGTGTATTTGAGAATGTGTTTTATATCCCAAACTCTCGAGGTTAACAGTTATTTAGATTACAGCACCTATTAGGAGATTTCGTTTTTTGCTGTTTGACTGCTGTTTTGTGAGCAAGTACGATGCAGGTAAGGAGGGGGGAGGTTGTAGCCTTAGGTGGTCACAAGCTCAAATCCCAGCACCCCCAAGCCGCTACTGCTGGACCCTTAAAGCAAAACTCCTAACTCTCAGCTACTCCGTTGTAAGTCGCTCTGGATGAATTCATCTGTCAAATACTATCAGTGTATTGCTTTATCCATCATAGAAAACACACACATGGGCCTGGTGCATTTATGTTTCTAAAGCCTGCTTCACTTTTGGATGTATACAATATAAAATATTGATTTAACATTTTTAAAGTTACACTATAGACAAAAGTTTGCGGACACCCAACCGTAAGATTATGTACAATCTGTACATAACTGCAACATCCATTTTTCTGAGAAGATGTTCCACTCGATTTTATGGAGATTCGCGTTCACAAGGGTGTTAAAGTCAGGTAGGTGAGGTGAGAAGGCCCCGGGGGTGCATTCGGCATTCTTCTTTTCCGAGTTCACACACTTCCAGATCTTCACGTAGCTGGCTTTGTGCTCAGGAGCATTGCGAGGCCGGAACAAGGTTTGGTTCTAGTAGTACAAGTGAAGAGAACATTGCATGCTATTACATCAAAAGACGTCCTATACGATTGTGTGCTTCCAATCTGCTCACGAAGTCAGGAGTCCCGATACTTTTGTGTATATAATGTATAAAACCTTCAATATTTGTAATGGAGTGAATCCCAGAGGATTTGGAGGGGCTTTTATACCACATGGCACTCTGGGAAAAGGTGATAGTTCAAGGTTGTTTTTGAGACAGGACACGTTTTTTTTAGGTGTCGGTCGCTCAGTGACTTGGTCATGAGTTCAAATCCCAGCCACACCACCAAGCTGCCACTTCTGGGCCCTTGAGCAAGGCCCTTAATCATATAGCTGATTAGTTGTATGAATGAGAAGTTGTTCTGGATAAGAGCATCCACCAAATGCCATAAATATGTTTCACAAGTCTGGATTATTCTTTACTGTAACCGTAAATATAATTTATAAAAAGACGTGCTGTCGTTTCCATATAGCCAGAGGAAACGAGTCATTGTCTCTCTCTCTCTCTCTCTCTCTCTCTCTCTCTCTCCCTCTCTCTCTCTCTCTGCACCCATTCATGCAGCAATGTTCATCTGTCTTCTTAGCAATTAGGATTTTGAGTGCATTCCTGCTATATATTTAACTTTCTGCTTACCAGAACTGCTTCCCACACTCACTGTGTTATATTCCAGGAAAGGAATCGATTCATCTGCTAATGTTCTACTTAATGCAGCAGTTCTAATACATCACAAACCTGTTAAGCTGTTCGCTCTAACGAGATCCAACGCGGAATTTCTATTAGATCCCCGACTTCCTGCGCTAAAGCCGCGCTTGTCGAACTAATTTAGCTCTTCACTTATATTACTTCACAAAACCTGTAAATACATTTAGACCCGAGTTCAGGGAACCGTGCTCTCGCTAATGTTCCAGATGTGGAAAGCTCTGGTGCACATGCACGATTAGCATGAGTAATTACTGAATCACGACTCGGGGGCTTTTTTGTTGTTGTTCATATCGGATTGCAGGTGGTCCCGTTTAATTCATCTTTGTTCACCTCAGTATTTCACAGAAGTCTGATTTCCGCTGTGTTTTATTGACCAGCGTTCATCGCACCACAGTCTAGTACAGGGGTCTCCAACCTTCTAGAGACCACAGACCAGTTACATTTTAAAAATACTCTCTTTTTATTTACATTCGATTGTGATATATGGACATTTTTGTGACTTTTTAAGGTCAAAACACAAAAAAATTATAGACTCATAGACTTTTCTTCGAGAACTGTATTGAAACTCTTCTACGAGCAAGTTCTGGGTCACAGCCTGGTTTATGGGGACCGCAGCGCTTTAGTTAAAGTGCAGATGTTTATACAGGGAATGTGTCCAGGTGTCTCGCTAGGACTCTTCATACTCAGAGGTAATAAAAGACCAGAGTGTGTTGCAAGTCTTGGGAAAGTGGGAGCTCAGTAGTCAAGGCTCAGAGTTACTGGAAGGAAGGTCGGGGGTTCAAGTCCCGGTATCACCAAGCTGCGACTCTTGGGGCCCTTGAGCAAGGCCCTTAACCATCCGTGCTTAACCAACCAGACACACCTCGTCCTTGCAGCTTGCTTTTGTCCGTCGTTCTCCAGGGACTTTTGATTGTGTTTTGGTTCGAGTCTTCTTCCCACCCTTTTTTCTCTATTTTTCAGAAGCATGCCTCTTATCATACTTTGATGTTGCATTCCTGTTTATCGAGCCAGGCGACACATTTTGTTTGATTCATCGAACGTTTGTAAAGAACCCCAAGCCGGCGATACACGTTTATCTAAGCACACGTTACATCTGTAATAGGAATCACTACCGGTGGTCTTAAAACTATTGGACAAAAAGCTCTCCTCCTGGCATCTTTCCTTGACCTTCAGCTCTAATTATACGTTCTCGAGCACTGTAATGAGCAGCCCGATACTTTGACCGCTCGGTCTGAGCTTAGTCGTCGTTCCAGCGCCAAAGGTCTGAAGGTCTTTCTCTTTCCCTGCTAAAGAAGCACCGTCACATTGTTGACATCTGGTCTTTGTCCCCCATTTCACCGCTACATGAAGTCATCAGCTTCGGTTGTCACAGAGATTGAAAGTGACTCAGTCATCACGGATCCATAACACAGCAGTTATATAAGTAATGAATACTTCATCGGGATCTCACCTCGTCTCACCTCGGGTGACCCTCAGCATTACGAACCGCTTGGACCGTGGATTTGTATGGAAAAGTATGAAACGGAGCTTGGCCATCGCTTGTTATTGCTTGGGTCAGTGGGTACTCTGTGCTCTGGACTGGTGGTCAGCATTTTTGCCCTCTGCTGAACTCATCCAGAAGCGTAGCCACCCGCATTATTATAGCAATGAAAGGGCTAGTGTACAGTTTGTTTTTCAGTAAGGCTCGATTTCAACAGCTCTGTTATAGTCGTTTATATAAACCTATGTGATTTATATTTGTATTCGCATTGTTTATTCCGGTCCGACTCTTTTCCCTCTCTCTCTCTCTCGCTCTCTCTCTCTTTGTGACTCATGGATAATTCGATTAAAATTGAACACACGTGTTAGTCGGGAAATCGCAGGGGGTCATTGTTAAAACATTCCTCCTTCCATATGAGTCCAATATAAAAGCTGGCCTCTGGCTCCGTGGGCCCGGTGCAGACAGCAGGGTAGACCGTGGTGGGGCCCTCTCTCTGTTTGGGCTTTTAAGGGGCACGAGTTCCATGGAGCACACTTTCTGCTGTTCCTTTCCTTCTGTAACACTGAACTTTTTTTTTCTTTCCCCCAGTTCGTCCACCAAATGTGTACAACGGCTTTGAACAAAGATTACAAAAATAAAGTCGTAGCAGCACCGGCTGAAGGACTGGTGTGTCTGCGTTTACACCATATTCTGTGACCAGGGTAATTTGCTCAATTGCAGCTTAAAATCGGTGACCCAGAAAAGTTCGCTATGTCCGTACGAAAACGCACCTGGCGACGTACGCGTTACCTTGAACGCACTTTGAAGAACAGTCTGTTATCATGGAGAACCAGATGCGCCAATTGAACTGTACGGAAAAGGATAATGTACATATTTGAGCAACAGCGCCCTCTAAGGTCACAAAATGCAGCGTTAACACTCGTGATTTTGACTTCGTTCTTGTAGTGCTGCGACTTTATTCTCGTAAGCGTAGTTATTTTTTTTTACGTGGCACTAAAACGCCGGCGCAAACGAGTGACTCAGGGGTCGGGGAGGGAAAAATGTAATCATCAATGATGATGTCTGAAGGAAATGAATTTCTGTCGTATACAACGACGCGCAGAAAGACGGAGGCAGTTGACAGACGTTGAGTGTTCCATTTTGGCTTGTGATGACAGAATGGTAAACCGCTTGCCATGACAATACGGGAGCCACTGGTAAACTGCTGCTTTCTTTCAGGCTTTTAAGACAAAACAACAGTCAGACAAAATGCAAATAAAATTCGCCCGGCAGGGAAAAAAAACAGTTCAGTGAAGGGGAAAGTATGCGCAACATGAAAGATTTGCTTTTCGTTGCAGTTACTTTTTGCTTCACGCTGATTCTGCGGTTAAAGAACGGAGAAGCTGCTTATTATTTCAGTAACTCTCACACCAAGCATGTGCCTCGCTGCTTTACAGTTGCTTTGACGCACATTTTCAGAGGGGGGAAAAAAACCCCATCTGTCTCATCCACCAACAGATGCTAGTGATTTTGTGGTGAATCTTATTTCTTTTTAGCAATGTTGACACTTCTGAATCGGAACCACACACCATCTCTGCGGACGGATTGATAATCTAAATGTGATCTGATGAGTTTGGTCCTCTGTGTGGTCACAGTCTTTTCTTACTACTGCACAGTCTCTTCGAAATCATCTTCTGCAAAACTTGGACTCATAAATTCTCTCCTGAACGAACTTCCACAATCTTTCTGGTGTTTTGAATAGAACTCAGAACCTAAGATTTTGAACAGAGTTCAGATATTTTCTCTGGGATCCTAAAAAGAACGCAGAAATCTCCTTCGGAATAGAAATCAGAAATCCTCCTGAATATGTCCCAGTTTCCCGAAAGGAACTCTCTGGGATCTTCTAGAGAATGTATAGATCTCTCTGGAATCCTGACTAGAACTCCAAACAACTTATTGGGATTCTGACCAGAACCTAGAAATGTTTCTAGGATGCTGAAAAGTACTCAAAATCCTCAGGAGAATGTATAGATCTTTCTGGAATCCTGAATGGTACGATCCTAAAAATAATTCAGAGAATTTCTCAAGGATTCTGAACAGAATGTAGAAATCTCCCAGGGATCGAGAACAGAACTTAAAAATGTCTCTGGGATCGAGAACAGAACTCCAGAAAATTGATTTAGGATTCTAAACATAAACTAAAAATCGTTCTGGGATCTCGAACAGAATTTAGAAAACAGAGTTCAGAATTCTCTTTGGAAACCGGAATATATCTCAGGTTCCTATATTAAACTTCAGAAAGTTTCTGGGATCCAGAAAAGACCATGAAAAGAACTTTCTGGAATCCTCAGGAGAGTCTATAGATCTCTCTGGAATCCTGACTAGAACTTTCAAAATCTCTCTGGAATTCCGAGCTGTGCTCCAAGATCTCTCTATAAATAAAGTCCCTGCTGAACATCAGGCTGACTCGCCGTGGCACTTCAGTTTCAGAACTTCTGCGTTTTCCCTGTGGAGAAGTGTGAGGTCCTCTGCCAAGTTGGCTAGAAATTGTGTGCGCGCTCGGATGCATGTACACTTGTCATTTCATTTTCGGCGGTGGTTTTATCTCCCCTAACATTCTGCTTTCACGCTGTTCAGATCTCCAATCCGACTTTTTCCCTGCATATATAAATAGCACAGCAATCCGTTCAACACCTCTCAGGCTGATATTTATCTCCTTAATCGCGTGGAAAAGTGGAGCAAGACACGCTTTGCTCATTTCTGAAGGGGCCGCCGAGCTTTTTTTTCCTCCCTGACTTTAGATATTAAACATCAGCACTTTAATCTTCTCTCCCTCTTTTTCCCGTTATCTCGTTGCCTCCCGTGCATAGGCACACTTTTGTCTGCTGGTGTGTTTTGCCCCTTCTCAGATCTTCTTGGCATAAAGATGCCGTTCTGCGGAATACTTTTCCCTCACTTTTAAGGTCTCGGCAAAAACCAAAGGCTTTGGCTCGTCCCCCCGGGATACGTCAACTAAGGAAAATACAATTTAATGACACAAACACGTTTCTGGTTTCTCTCTTGGATGTCGACAATTCAAGGATGTGCCGAGTAAAAATAGGAAAACAGATTGTCGTAGCCAGTTAAACCACCGTGTTACTGGTGTTTCATCGTCGAGAAAAACACATTCCCTTGGTATTAAGGGATCAAAAAAATTGTTTGGTTTTCCTTTCTTGTTAGCTTAGCGCTACCACTAGATCGATCCTTGCCGTTATTCTTGGCTTGGGAGATCACATAATGACACGACTAAAAACGTTCAACTGCGGTCAGAACATGCAGGTTGTTGTTTTTCTTTCATAAATAATCATTCCGAGAAACAAATGATCAAAATCCTTCCTTTGAACCCCGTGAACTCGCAGGACGCGGCGGAGACGTGACATTCAGGGCCGACGAACCGGTTAAGTTTGAGGTTTGTGCCGGTGGAACTTTTTTGGGGCCTCTGGCACGGGGTGCCACACTGCTGGATGTGTTAATAGGCGGATGTTGGAGCCCTTTTCCCCAGGCATCTGGCCCACCAGCTCTCCTTCTCCAGGCTGGGAAAGGAAATCACTCATAATATCATTAAATAATAGACCGTGACCATGAGCAGTGGAAAATCCCCACAAATTAAACGTACGTTGGAGGGCAGGGCCTCGACAGCGCGGTTGCTTTATTCCTTCCCAGCTGTTGATTATAGGTGAGAGAATGAATTGTTAGTCGAGTTACTTTAGTATTAAACAGTGGTAGATGAAATACACAAACCACGTAGTTGAGTAAAAGTAGATCCACTCGGTAAAATGTTACTTCAGTAATGACCTATGATCATTTTTTATCACAAGACTCTTTACTTAATCAACTCAGTTTGTGTGAAAAGACTTGAATGTGACTCTCAGCACACTGATCTATTAATAGAATGATATTAATTAACTCTTTCGAACCAACTACCTGCATGTCTTCCTTCACCACATCCATTAACCTCCTCCTTGGCCTTCTTCTTTTCCTCCCTCCTGGCGGCTCCATCCTCAGCAATAGCACTGATTTTGTCCGTTTATTATTTCTGGACCTGTCTAAGTTAACAATGCCCTACTTCTGGATGGAGTGCTGCTGCTGCTGCTGCTGCTGATGTTCTCCACTTGACAACCTGAACATCCATGAGGTTACTGTGGATAGTGAAACTCAAGAACTACGATTATGGATTTGGGCTGTAATTAATATAATGTTTGCTATGATGGCTTAAGCCTATTGTTGCCTCAAACATTCCTGCACGTAAGCATCCATCAGATGGCAACCTCAACAATGAACTTTAATGCATGGACGTCATTTGGTGTCACTCAGTTGAAGATGAGGTTCCCTTCTGAGTCTCGTTCCTCTCAAGGATTCTTTCTCAAGGAATTTTTTTTTTCTTGCCACTCGCTTATTGAAGACTAACGTATTGCAATTCCATTTGCTAGCTAGCATCACAAATCTAGCATTACAAACCGTGTTTATTTTCCACTCTAAATGCTATAAATCTTTTTCAAACCGGGACTGTATGTGTTGCCAGACAGCTCATTGTAGTCCCAGTTCCCGAACGTTTTTTTAAATTGTAAATAAACAGTCATACAGCAGTTTCCAGGATTCTGAAACTTGCGGCCAGTAAAGTGTAAATACTTGTTTTAAATAGTTTTGCTTGTGTGATTTAACGTGGCACCAGATTGATTACGAACATATCTGATATTGTTCAAAACCTGACAAACTCTGGCAGCTGCATGAGAAGAGCACGGCAATAAATCAGTCAAATAAATCATGATTGTAATGTTGAAATTACAGATATAATCTACTACCTGCTTTAGGCTTAACTGATCATTTTGTTCATGGTAATAAAGTCAGATTTGAGTAGTAAATGAAGATCAAATCCAAGACCAGTAGTGAACAGTAAAGAAGTAAATGTAATTTGTTACTGTACTTAAGTAGCTTTTTCGCATAGCCGTAGTTTACTGAAGTATTTCCATTTGGGGTGACTTTTACTTTAACTTCAACTATCTTTCTTTCGGCTTCTCCCGTCAGGGGTCGCCACAGCGGATCAGCCGCATGTTTGATTTAGCACATGTTTTTACGCTGGATGCCCTTCCTAACGCAACCCGGCACTAAGAGTGGCTGGGGTTGGTTACTTTAACTCCAACTATATTTTGCGAAAACAGTCGTTCCTCTTTATTTGTGGATTAAAAACTGTTTAAACACCCCGCAAACCACCAATCAGGGTTGAGGGCACACTCTGTTTTAAACTTGTTTTGATTGTTGTTCAACAGACCCAGGAGAGGAATTTTTTGAGAGGAATAAATGATGGGAGAAACTCCTGACTCGAACTCGCCACAACACTCTGCTTGTTTTTTTTTGGGTTGTTTTTTTTTTTTTTTTCTTTTTTTGCAGTTTTTGGACTCATGATCATTGTGATAGATTTCAATCAGTGACTGATTTATATCATTCTATCAACAGCACTGAGAGTAACATTCGAGTCTTTTCACATAAATTGAGTTGATTAAGCAAAGAGTCTTGAGACAAAAAAGATCATAGGAATCAGTGGACAAGACAAATACCAAGTCAGCGAACACCTGAGTTGCTTAGTAATTGGACCCGAAATCCTGAAATCCCCCTGAATTGCTAATAAACTCCCAACAGCCCATCAACTGACTCTAAAACCTTCCAGGCATGTGTACAGGAGGCATGTGGCAGTACAAGCTGCCCCTCCCAACCCATACCCCTCTGTCAAGACTTGGAGTTGGTGTGATTTAGAGCACCAGCCCAGGCCTCAGCTTCCTCTGTACAACAGTCATCTTAAATCTCCCAGCTCATTTAGCACTTAACCATCCATGGACAGCATGAGCATGAGAGATGAAGAAGAATGGAGGAGGAAGGAGAGCCGAAGCGTTCCACCCTCGTTTTTTTTTTTTTTTTCCCCCGATCTCTTTTTTTCCATTCTCACATCTATTTCACTTCATCACTCAACCCCTGTTTATCCCGTTCTTTTGTCTGACTCCTCCTCCTTCTCCTAGCATATGATTATCAACAACTGGCTGAACTCTGCTTTGCTGAATCCGCATGTGTGCTTTACGCTTGTCGGAGGCTTTGCCACTCGGCGGGATGTACATCCTTGTGTAAGAGGTTGTATTTCGCCACGCTGACACACTCGCTATGTTTCTGTCAGTCACTCAGCACAGTTTCGCTGTGTGTCTATCCGGCCTACTGAGCCCACCACTCACTTCATCTAGATCTAAATCCTGCCTGGGTCATGTTTTATACCCTCTGCACCTCTGTGTGTCTGGTCTGTTACATGCATCTGCCCCTGGATGTAAGGGATGCTTCTTCCTTTGGTTCTCCCAACGTTATTTTCTCCCTGCCTCTCCGCAGGGGTTTCATGGTGATGAGTGGCTGTACTGGGGTGGGAATTCTACTCTGACCTCAGGATAAAGAGCTAGTTTCATCTTCCTTTTCCGTTTTCCATTTCATTGTGAGATGTTCCAGAGGCCTCTGTCTCTGAAGTGCTCATGGGAGTTTTTGTGTGAACATGATGCATTAGTGTCCCCGTGTAGCAGGGTGGGCAGACGTATCAAGAGTTTTGGGCAATAGCTGAAACGTGGCCCTTGAGTAAGAATGTGTTCTAAGAATATATCCGAGCCAGAATACGTAATGTATATGTGGAGATCTTGACCATGTGTGATTGTCATGCTGGAGATGGTTTCAGCCATTTGGTTCAAGGAAATTTTAATACATTTGAGTAGAGTGTCCTTATTTGGGTGTGACGGGGGCTGTATTGCTGTGTGAAGGTAATTGTGTGGAAACATCGATTTTGTATTGTTTCACGATTTATAATCAGACTCTTGATATCGCCCAAATGAGGATGGGTTCCCCTTTTGAGTCTGGTTCCTCTTAAGGTTTCTTCCTCATAACACCTAAGGGAGTTTTTCCTTCACCATAGTCGCCCCCAGGCTTCATCAGGGATTAACACGCATCATTCCTTTTAATTCTTAAATTCTGTAAAGCTACTTTTAGACAATGTCCATTGTGAAAAGCGCTCTAGAAATAAACTTGAACATATAAAGTACTTTCTTGTAACCAGAGCTAGTCTCGAAAACTTTTGATGCCACCTCGTGTGCCTTCTTTCCATCTCTTTGTTTCGTTTCTGACCTATTTAACCCTAACCTGTGGCGCCTCAAAGGTCTTAACCCTGACCACCACTTACTTAATCTTTTCCCGAGGCTGAATGTAATCCCAAACAGCCTTTCTTTCCTTTTGGCAAGCGCTTAAAATGACATCTTGGCAGACTATCCCACCTTTTACTAATTGTTATGAAGCAAACACATCGCACAAAACGAATGGAACACAAGTCTATAGACGGCAGACTTCATGGTCTGTTTAATTGGCGCTATGGAAGGGACACTGCGAGTCGGGAGTAAAATTTCCCTGTACTTCTCCAGAGTCAACACAGACCTGCCCTGGCTTCTCTACTCTCTTGCTGTACTATTAAAGGCCTGCTCTTTATATTAGCCAATCAGCTCTAGCCTGCGCATGTCAGTGGCCATAAAACCCCTTACACACACACACACACACTCCTAAGTGTATAAATCTAATGGCGTTCGTATAAAACGCCTGCATAAATAGGTGACGAGGCTCCGAGTTCGTAAAAAACTACAGCCTCCAAGCCATAATACACATAAATCTTGTGTCTTTAAAAGAAAATGAATGCTGCTGATGTGTTGTGTGTGTGTGTGTGTGTGTGTGTGTGTGTGTGTGTTTGTGCTCTATAAGGCTGTGCAAAGGAATGGATTGTGTGCGTGCATGGTTAATAGAGGCATATTGCAAGCTGTGGAGAGAGGCAGCGCAGAAAGGTGGAGGCGCTCAAATATACGATACGACCACATCGGAAGACAGACAAACTCACCTGCTCTTAATCTCCATTCCACATCTGTGCTCTGTGCTCAGATTGCCATGGACGTAAGGGGGTCGAGACTGGAGAGCGAAACAGAGAACGTTTGTATGCGCTAGTGTGTGTGTTGGCCTTTTTCTTTGAGTTTTTTTTACTCCATTGTAAGTTGATTTTTCGTATTTTTTTATTTAGAGAACAGAAACTCACTTAAATATTCAACAATGATGATTTGTTGTTTACTTTTTCCCTCTGCAAAAAAAAAAAAAATAAAAAACACTAGTGCAAGCCTACATATAGGCTCTACAGAGCCTATATGTACAAATACAGTTCTACAGTGTGTTGACCAAGCTATAGATAAATCGTATCCAAAACTAGGCTGGAAATTGGGGGCCAAGAGGGGACTCAATCGCATAGAACAGGGTCAGGCTGAAAAGTTTGGACCTTTTCACGAAGGGGCTGCCAGAGTTTGGCAAAAAAAAAAAAAAAATAGTGCTAGATCGTTAAAGAGTACCTAATTTTCTCTAATTTCATAAACGAAACAACATCTCTTTGCCAGCGGGAGTGAGACGGAGGATGAGGGCTCTCCCAGTTTCCAAGAATTAAACGTCTCACCAAATAGGTTAAAAAGGCTACAAAGTCTTAGAAATGAGAAGAGATTTTTCATCAGACGTCTTTAATGATCACAGGCCTACCGGCTTCGTCAAGGCCCTGCAGGTTTTAGGTTTTGCAGTCGACCATCCATTTATCTTTTTCCCTCTGTTAGCCAAGTAGCACTGTGCGGCTGTAAGCGGATATCCCAATAGAAGTCGCAGCCATAAGGAAAGGATGTGCATTAAGGTCTGGCTTGTGCAACCAAGAGGTCTATATGGTGGCCCCTTTTTTGTGATCCTCAGATCCACCCCCACGTCGTAGGCCGACTTCGGAGTTTGGGTTTCTGTCGCGCTGGGACTCCCTTTGCTCTCGACCATGTGGAGGAAGCCATCGGAAGGCTCCTTTCTGATGGACTGCCTGACTGACAGCATTGATCCACGAGATCCTTCTCAGCACGGGTATCAAATAGCGCCAAATGAACTGACGGGTGATTGATGAAGGGGGAAGAGAACAGCGAGGCTGGCTCTGTGTTGAGCGTCCTGCTCTTTTCTCTCATGGCCATTGGAAAAAGGTAGGGGGAGGTTCCGAGGTATGACAGTGCCAGGTACGTGTGGACATGTACTTTAGTCCGGCATCTAGCACGAAGACAGCTTCTTTTAGAGACGGCATAATGAAGTAGTGGCTGCGCAAGATTCCTTCGAGGAGTTCTGATGTTGGAAAGGCTAGAGAGCGCATCGGAGTTTGGGTGTCCAATTTTTTTGTACAACCAGAGGCGACTACTTCATCTTCCTCACTTATAGTAGCACTTATAGTATACTTAAGTATCCACTACCCACAAGCCAAAAGACTCTCAGCCAAGAGTCTGTGCGGTTTTCAAAGAAGAACGTGACAGGAAAATGGGAATAATGTTCGAAAGCGCAGCTCCCCGGTTCACTGCCCGTATACCTCACCCATCTGTGGGAAACACTGAAAGCCAGCATCTGCGATCTTGGATTACAGTCTAATAGACACTGAATACACTTTTGTGGAGAACGAACGGACTTGAGCGGAGACAGCAACGAATAAAGATAGATGAAATTCTGACCATCGTATTACATCATTTTTCCACAATGTTATTTACAAGACATGCACACATACACATACACACACTGACACAAAACGACAAACGTTCCTTTGAACGGAGGAAAAAAAAACATCATAAATTTACCGCCTGGACATAATATTTGTTGTTGGGTTTTTTCCCTGTTATTTATGGCCTCGCTTCACCACCCTAGCTTTTTAAACGCAACGGAATAACATGACATTAGCGAAAACACCGATGACAAATTCCAGCGACCGGAAAACGCCTGCCAACCGGTGAGATTGATGCTAACTGCTAATATAACTGCCTTCGTCCTCAAGAGCAGGACTAATCCATCCTCGTGAAGCGTTTCTGGAACAGTCCGCTCGTCTGCGTGTATTATACATGCTAGCACAGTATGCTACGGCATTGTTGAGCTGTTTATCACTGAAGAGAAGAAGCAGGTCAGCTGTTGCTCGGCTAGAAGAATGGCGTAGCACTCGGGAGGACATTTGTCTTCAGCATGAGCGATGGATCCCTTTCCTCCTTACTTAAAGCTATAGGAGGAACAAGTTGTAGTGGAAACAAATTTTCTTGGCCCTGCAGGAACAAAATGCTTTAAGTGAACTAGAATGTTTGTCTTAAGAGAGAGGGGAAAGAAAAAGAGGCTGCTACAGCTAAAGAGATTTGAAGGCGTCTGTTTTTTTGCACTTAAGAGCTTGGCTTTGGGAGAACTTCAGTTAAAGAGGTTTAGGTCTTTTATTATCCTCCTGCCTAAAATCCTCAATCTTTTCTCTTCTGGTCCTAAATATACTCCATCTGTTACCTGGACTGGTAAATAAATCCCTGATTGAGGTTTTTAGGTGAGGCTGAGCACATGGCACCTAGCATTCAGGTAGAGTCAGGAATCCGCACATGTACGCTATTATTCCCAGCTATTAATAAAAACCCAACGCACCGACTTTCATACGGTCTTGTAAAGCTGAAGTACTTATAGTTCAAAGGAGCACATTATTACTGGTGGCAAGTAACCTTTCTTTGCTTCTTTCTTTTAGCTTTTCAGTTCATTGTTTGTGTTATATCCCGCTGTCCCACTTGCCTCACATTTTGCCGTTTAACCCAAACCCTGGGCCTCGTTATGAAGCCTTTAATGCAGTTTTCTGTATTAAAAAAAAAAAAAAAAGTTTTACCGAAGCCTAATCTAATGAAACCTGACAGATTTGCACAAGTTTTTCTATATATTTCTGTGCATGTGCTGAAAGAGCAACTGTTAAGTAAATTGTCTTCACGGTGCAAAAGTATCTTTTATTTGGGCCATAAAAGGCACATTGAAAATAAAAAAAAAATGATGATGATGATGGAGCAGAGAACGGAAGACTCCAGAGCACAGTCTCATTTATGGATTTACTTCTGACAAAAAAATAAGTATATAATGTATAAAAGTCTATATATAAAATACAGTGCTCTCAGCGTTCCTGCCACTTCTGGAATGTGTCCAGGAAGTCTTTTTTCGAAGCGTGTTGAGCACCTTCTGCGCTCGATCTCTGCAATAGTGTCAAAAATAGCGACCTTTGAGCTAAATCTTGATCTTCGGGTAAGAGGCCGAAGTCCAGATGAGCCAAATCTGGTGAGTATTGTGAGTGCAGAAGTGAGGTCGTGTTGTTTCTGGGGAGATACTCACGTGTTAGGAGAGCTCGGTGACCGGCCGTTCTAACTTGCTGTTCATGGTAACTCACGTGTTCAGAATAGCACCAGTTGCACAGCTCCTGATGTACACAGGATGATGTCTTTTGGCACACTGACTTATGAAGGTCGGTGCTTACTGTGACGGTGCGTGCAGCCTCGTGCTGCCATCTGTTGGTGTGTTACAAAACTAGTCTTTTTGGTACCACCTTGTAAGTGTATATGTATATATTTGATTTTTATTTATATATATATATA
>JAAIIK010000143.1:547209-559480 GCA_014706435.1 Silurus glanis
CCGCTCCCTGTTTACCGCTCCCTGTTTACCACTGTCTGTTTACCACTCCCTGTTTACCACTGTCTGTTTACCACTGCCTGTTTGCCTGTTTACCGCTCCCTGTTTACCACTGTCTGTTTACCACTGCCTGTTTACCACCGTCTGTTTACCACCGTGTTTACCGCTGCCTGTTTACCACCGTCTGTTTACCACCGCCTGTTTACCACCATCTGTTTACCACCGTCTGTTTACCACTGCGACGTCACGTTTAGCACTGACGCTCACCACCGCTCACACCGTGTTCCTCAGACACACTCGCCAGGTCTCCTTTGGAAAATCTAAAACAAGGAGATTTAAATTTCTGCCAATTCAGACACTTTAAAACGTCCTCGGTACCTCCGCGTGTTAGATACCGCGCATGTGCGTACCATATGTACAGTTCAAGGCGTGTAACCTATAGTGAGATTCGGCTGTTCGGATTCTGATTCTTCCTCTAATCGCGGAATCAGTTTCAGATGCGGGGATTGGAAGAGACATGGTCTTTTCGCCTGTTTGTCTGACTGATATCTTCTTTGACTTCGCTCCTCATCTACGTACTTGGAACTCATCCCTCATGTCTGTTGGCTTACTGTCCTTCCTTTATCATGCTTTATTACCGTATAATGCAGTAATATTGAAGATCGGTATCTGCTTCATGACATAATGGAGCTCCGATAGCAGAGCACTGGAACCTGAGCGGCTGAGAATACGATCGCCGTACATCATCCGTCTTCTGATCTGCTGTAATTCCCACATGAAGTTTTTATCAAGGTTTAAGGATACATCAGAAGAAGGAGTTTTGATAGGCACTTTAAGTGGCGCGCTGGTTAGGAGATGTGCAACTCAACCCGGTCTCTTCATCAGAGCAGCAGTGTGTGCAGTGTGTGGTCTTAACCAGATTCAGGAGATTTTTTGTTTGAGCATTTTTTTTTTATTTTTAACTAGGTTTCAGAAGAGAATGTGCTCTATTGTAGTGCCTGAATACAGACAGACAGACAGACAAACAGACAGACAGACAGACAGACCTTTGACATTGCATAGTACAGGTACACAGCAACCGGATATATGGATGGATGGAAGGATGGATTTATAGAGAGATAGAGAGATACAGTAGATAGAGAGATAGATAGACAGACCTTTGTCATTGCATAGCACAGGTACAGAGCAGCGGATGGATGGATGGATGGATGGATGGGAGAATGGCTTCTCCCATTAGGGGGCGCCACAGCGGATTATCCGTCTCCATACCCCCCTGTCCTCTACATCTGCCTCTTTCACAGCAACTACCTGCATGTCTTCCCTCACCACATCCATAAACCTCCTCCTTGGTCTTCCTCTTTTCCTCCTTCCTGGTGGCTCCATCCTCAGCATTCTCCTACTGATATACCCCATGTCCCTCCTCTGCACATGTCCAAACCATCTCAATCACACCTCCCTCACCTTGTCTCCAAAACGTTCTACATGCGCTGTCCACTCTAACCCATGGAACTGACTTTGTGGAAAGGAGCATTGTCATGCTGGGACGGTTTTGGGTCTCCTAGTTTAATTAAAGGGAAATTTTCATGCTACCGAAGACGTCCAATACAATTGTGCGCCTCCAACTTTGTGGTAAAAGTTTGGAGAAGAACCGCACATGGCTGGAAAAGTCAGGTGACCCAATATTAATCCATACAAGTGCATATACATGCGTATATTTTATATAAATATTTATAATTTATTTATCATTTTGGAAGGAGTCTCCAGTGTCAGTGCTTTGTAGCTGATTATATGAATTGACATCATATATATTTATATAAAATTAAATGTAACCATAAATGGATCAAACATCATTTTTTAACGAGCATTATATTGTGTTTATAATCGGAAAATTCTGGCTGTTCTAATGGAGTACCTCAGGACCACCAGGTCATTTTAATTTGTGGCTGCTTTTCTCATGTTGTATTTCTGGAATGGATCCATATTGTGATGTCATGCACAATACACACATTTCTAGAGGCTAATTCACACCCAAAGTGTTTCTTAGGTGTCAGTTTGCTTCAGAACAGATACACTTCTATTGCCGTCATCGTTTAAAATCCACACGAGTGCCTGGAGACGTGAAAAAAAAAAAGACTGCATAATTATTTGTTTTTATTTTATATATACTTTGTGTATTTGTTTTTCATGGGGTACAGGAGTGAAATGAGTGAAACTCCATAGAGATCCAAACAAATTACACACCCACACTTCAATCTTTAATTTAAAAGCCTATAAAACGTATTTGGGTTCCCCACCCTTTATATTCTGGGTTTGAACATACACTATACAGACAAAAGTATTGGGACACCTGTCTTTCCCAGCCGTACAGGATGTTGTTCTTCTCAAAGTTTCTTCTTCAGTTCTCAAAGTTCAAAGTTTGTTTAGGACATCTTTGGATGTATTAACATGAAATGTTCCCTTCACTTGAGCTAGGAGAACCAAACCTGTTCCAACATGACATGCCCCCTGTACACCAAGCCAGCTCCATGAAGATCTGCTTTACATGGGTTGGAGTGGAAGATCTACTTCTTTAGAGCCTCCTCACCTCATCTACATCAGTACCTGACTTTACAAACACTCTGTGTATCTGAATAAATCTCCACAACGTCTTCCCGGAAGAATAGGGGTTATTATAAGAGCAAATGGGAACCAGATTGTGGAATAGAACGCTTTAAATAATTATATATCTTATTATGTAAACTATATATCTTATTTATATTATATAAACTATATATCTTATAGTCTACAAACGTTTGTCCATATAGTATATAATGAGTTCGATTGCAGCGTAGTGGAATCTAGTGGTGCATAAATAATGCAGGTGGTGTGGATTTTTTTTGGGAGATTTTCTGCAGCAGGATCCAGACAGTAAATCTAAACACTTTTTTTGTTTTTATGAGCTCACACCCCTGCATTTACTCAATTCAGCCAGACTGTCTGCTCCTTCTCTGTTGTGGTCAGTGCCGGTTTTATGACCTCCTTCCACGTGCCTGTGGGTTTTTTTTTTGTTGTTTTGTTTTTTTTCTCTCCGATGTTTTTTTGTTGTCGTTGTTGTTGGAGGGTTTTAGGAGTAGATGAACCACACAGTGAAACAGCAGTCCTGCAGAGATAATAAGCTCCCCAAAGTGCATTTTGTCAAATCAGGAATTAAATGTACCGAAACCAGAACAAAGCCTTTTGTGTACAGAGTAAATCTAATTAAAGTTTTTATGATCTAGTGGACGCCAGTTCAGCCGATCTGAACCTGTTCTGTGTTCTGTGATGTTGATCAATTCTGTCATGTAGTTGAACAACGACCATTTATCCATATAGAGTCTATCTATCTATCTATCGATCTATCGATCTTCTTTCTCATAGCTGTCTATCAATCCATCCATCTATCTAGCTATCTATCTATCTGTCTGTCTGTCTATCTGTTTACCTTCTCTCTTATATCTATCGATCTATCTATCTTCTCTCTATCTATCTATCCATCCATCCATCCATCTACTGTATATGCAAAGGAAGTTGTAAGATGGGGGAAAAAGGTCCAGAATCTGCAAAGGATCCAAGTAAAAGAGACGATAACAAAAAAATCAGGGATGAACGGAGAAAAAAAGAAGAAAGTATTCACCAGGACATGGAAGCCAAACACGCAGAGTGTACTCTTAACCCTGAAGTGGGATCAATTGTTCCTGGAGAGAGTTCTTAAGTGTGGGTCTGCAACTTATTACAGAATATTTATGAATTTCACAAGCAGTGATACCAAAGTTTACCCTGTTTATATGCTGTTCAAGTTTTATTTCTTTTCTTTTTTTTATATTTCCATTTAAAGCACATTTTCTGGCCGTTTTCTGCACATCATTTGTTAGATAATAATTTGTAGTCAGCGATGTGCACTATATGGACAAATGTTAGTAGACTCCTGATTGTAAGATGAGCTTTTTGAGCATCTCATTCCACATTTACTCCCCATCTCCTGTTACTGTAACCTCCACTCTTCTGGGAAGATCTTCATTCAGCATTCCAATTCATCCCAAAGGTGTTGAGATCAGAGCTCTACAGCAGGAGAACTTCCAACCCATGTAAAGCAGATCTTCATGGAGCAGGGCTTTGTGCACAGGGGCATCGTCATGCTGGAACAGGTTTTGCGTCTCCTAGTGAAGTTCAAGTGAAGGGAACGTTTCACGCTACCAAATCCAAGAGGTCCTAAACAATTGAATCTCTCAGAGCCACATTTTATTTGCTACGATTAACTCAGGAACGATCCTTTAAGTGAATACGGGTCTCTCTATCGTACATCACACAGGGTCAGAGAGACTCTGATGGATTTCAGTGTCACACCAGAGAACAGACGTTCTCCTGCAGGCATCTCCTATTGCTGTTGGAGATCATGAACATATTTATTCTCTGCATGAGATGTTTGGTATCCAGTTTAACAGAAAGAGTTTTTCTGTACAAGCTGCAAACATCCTGCCTACTGTTTTGGGTAAGAACACCAATAACAAGGGGTTCAGAGTAGATGCTTGAAAAGGTCTGGTGTGAAAGTGTCTCCCCAGGCTGAGCGGTTGCGAGCTGCGGTGGTAGGATACGTGACTGTTCCCAGTGCAGTCTGCTACCGGATGCCTGTTGTGGCCAGCTGCTGGCTGACGGGCCATGAATCCTGGGCAGCGTAAAATGCAGGCTAATTTAAACAGGCAGGAAATGGGAGTAAACATGGCAGAAACAAGGCCGCAGCGAACTGTGCATTATATTACACGTTCAGCTTATTTTGTGCAAAAAAATATCCACATGAGAAGCGTGAAAAACGTGTCATTTGCATACCACCAAGCCCAAATCGACCCTACTGAGAACGTGAGCTCATCTGCTCTGATACAGAAATTAGTGAGACCAGGACTTTTCCAGCCATTTGTGCTTCGGACGTTCAGTTCCATTCATTTTAATTAGTAGATCGCTTTTACCAATGGACTCTCTCTCAAAGCGATTATAAAGTTGTGTAAAAGAAAGTTTAGTGCCTTTAAGTCCGTCCCTTATAATTCTAAGTTTATCCCCAATGCCAGTTGTGACTGTGGTGAAGGAAAAAAAAAACTCCCTGCGATGGCAAGAAACCTTGAGAGGAACCAGGCTCAAATTTGAACCTCATTCTCATCTCATTGGAAGCGGTAGCAATTAAAAAGTTTACCTTCCCCAGCAGCTAGTAAGAAGGAGACCCAAATTTCTTCCAGCGTGACAAAACTTGCTGCATGAAGATCTGCTTTACATGAGTTGGAGTGGAAGATCTCCTGCTATCGAGCTCTGACTTCAATCCTATTAAACATGATGGAAGTGAACGCTGACTGCATGGTTGTATTGGCTGTCTAGGAACTAGGAGACTCAAATCTGTTCCAACATGATAAAGCCAGCTCCATGAAGATATGGTTTTCATAGGATGGTGGAAGGTGGAAGATCTTGAGCGACCTGCTGTAGAGCACTTTCCTTGACTCTATTGATCAATTTTGGGATGAATGTGAACGCTGAGTGCACCCCAGGCCTCCTCACCTCACCCTCACAAACTTCGTCCCTGAGTTTGCTAACATTCTTGTATCTGAATGAGCACAAATCTCCACAAAAACATCTCCCCAGAAGAGTGGAGGTGATTATAACAGCAGATGGAGACTAAACGTGGAATGGGATGCACATACCAGTCTTATGGTCAGGTGTCCACAATTTTTCCTTTCTCCATAAAGCCAGCAAAATGTCCTCAGCACGTAAAGGGGTCATCGTGTTGGTCGAATAATATCCGCTGTTAACAACAAACATGGCATCCGCTTCACGTCTCTGTTCCGACGCCTATTTCTGTCCAAGCCGAACATGGAAAATGTCACATTCGATCTTTTCTTGAATCGCGCCGGTTTTCTCTCATGGTTTTTTTTTTTGTGCTGTCTTTGGCTTAGTCCATCAGCAACCATATTCGTCGCGCCAAAGCACACACAACGCCTATCATATTAATAAAAACCATTAGGTCGACTTCAGAGAAGACATTTATGAACCCCCATGGTTGAGTAATGGATTTTTACACATCTATAGTGAGCTGTTAAGTCCTTTTTAAAGAGCCACGAGCAGTGCTGGAACTTCTACCCAGTGAGGAACTGATGATTGGCAGGAGGAAAAGCTCTGTGCTGCTCTGTCAGCTTGTTCAGAAGATATGATCTTAAACAGTCTTAAGTGTGGTTTTTTTTTTGTTGTTGTTTTTTAAACCTCCTAACACTGAAACTCGCCCAGAATACTCAGAATACATGCATCAAAAGTATTGCTGAATGATGCACTATATGAACAGAAGTTTAGGAACACCTGGCTTTTTCAGCTAGACGTGGTTCTTCCCCAAGCTGTTAGCACAAATTTGGAGATGCACAAGTGTGTTTTTTGAATGCAAGAAATTTTCCCTTCACTTGACCTAGGAGACCCAAAACCTGTTCCAGCATCACACAAAGCCAGTTCCATGAAGATCATGCTTTTTATGCAGTGGTGGACGAATAGACAAAGCATGCAGTTGAGTAAAAGTAGAGATTTAATGAAAATTTTAATGTGACTCCAGTAAAAAGTGAAAGTGTCCCTTCAAACGTTCACTTCAGTAAAAAAAAAAAAAATAAAAAAAAAAAAAAAAAAAAAGAAGAAAACGAAAGTATTTGTCTTTAAATGTATCCAAAGTACTGTGATTTATTATAACTATAATGTTCCTATTATCATTTTTGTTACAAGACTCTTAATTTAATCACCTCAGTTTATGTGGAAAGACTCGAATGTGACTCTCAGCACACTGACCTATTAATAGAATGATATGAATGAGTCGAACACTGATTTCTATCAAAATAATCACGAACCTTAAAAAAACAGTGTAAATGAGGTCACGTGTGTTGTGGCGAGTTCGAGTCTGGAGTTTCTTCATCAGGTATTCCTCTCTAAATGTTCTACTTGATGTTGAACCGATGCTGAACTGAATCGAAACAAGTTCAAAACAGAGCGTGCGCTCGATCCTGATTGGTTTTTACAAAATGTAGTTGAGTAAAAAGTCAAATATTTGACTTTGAAATGTAGTGAAGTTACAGTAAAAGTCTCCCCAGATGAAAAATACTTACAGTACAGTAAAATACAGATATGTAAAAAAACGAATTACATTAACTACTGTATTTCAGCAGGCACACTGAAGCCACACTGAACCCAATGTTAGGATTTGTTTTCATTTAAATTCTTTACTAAACATCATTTATATTTTGAATGTAACTACCTGCATAACAAGTCAAAATTTTCTATGAGTTGTATCTCCTCTATTGAAGCACACGTGTTGCAGTGCATGGTGTCACCAATGCAAAATACTATTTCTAAAACTCTAGTTTCTACTTAAGTTGCTGATAAAATCATTTGTATTAAAATGTTTGCACTTTCGGACCTCACTGTATAATTGCACGATATTTGTTTACCGTCTCAAGCCTACGTTCATCTCCTGCTCGACCCTGAAAACATTTTTTTTAATCCTTTCCTGAAGAAATGTTGAAATCTAATGAGCATCATGGTGTTGGGATGCCAGGTCATGCAGAGAATCGTCTTAAACTTTCCACCATCTCCATCCCTGAAGTGCATGCGGGATTTGAAATCATTTTGTGCGATCTTGATCAAATGGTGTTCTTTTTTGTTTGTTTTTTTTGTTGTTTTTTTTAAAATATGAACCCAAACCTTTTCTACCTCTTTTCTCTCGGTGCACTTAAAAAAAACAAACGTGACCTCAGTGGTGAAAAATGCTTCTTCGCAATCACAGACGCGAACGTACGCCTTTCGGTTTAGACTCGGAATCAGCAAAAAATCTAAAAGCGGACTTTCGTCATTATGTGGTGAGTGTGTGTGCAAAAGTTATTGCGAGCCAGGCTTTCGTCGTGATTGTGTCTGAAACTCTGCGCAAACTGCCCTCGACCGAACGGGTTTGACCTCATCCGGCGTTGTGGTTGGCATCGGGTGCGACTTGTGCGTCCGCTCCTGGCCACATTAGCCTAGAAACACAATTAGTCTTGATTGATGGGCTGCACAGATCAGCCCGGACCTCATTCTCCAGGCATTTCTAATCAGATGCGGTTAGTCCACTTTAGTGCAACAACCACAACCCTTCACTGTCAGGGCAAAGTCCAGTCTCCACCGAGTCCCTTCTTTTCTCACCGGGGCGTCATTAGGTTTAGTCTAGAGTGTTCAATTCATCATAAAATATACGTAGAGGAAAAAAGAGAGTGGAAACGTGTGTGTGTGTGTGTGTGTGTGTGTGTGTGTGTGTGTGTGTATATATATATATATTGGGTCACCTGTTCCAAAGACTTGAGTTTTGAGACTCGCACTGTTTACAAGCAAGTACTTTATTTATCCATGTCTTCACACTATCACCTCCAAAATAGTCCCCCATTCTTCCTGCCACTTCTGGAATGTGTCCTGCGAGTCTACTTTTCCGAAGCGTGTCAAGCACCACCTGCGATTCATGCTGGATCTCCGCAACGGTGTCAAAACGCCAACCTTTGTGCCGAATCTGGCGGGAAAGGTGTGTGCGAAAGTGAGATCGTGTCGATTCAGGCGAGAGACTCACGTGTGAGGTGACAGGGTGCGCACGTGGTCAGAATAGCAGCAGTCGCACAGCTTTCGAAGTACACATGACGATGTCTTTTGTCACTTCGGATTATGAAGGCCGGTGCGCCCTGTGACTGTGCGTGCAGCCTTGTGCTGCCCCCTACGAACCCATTTAATTATGCAGATCTTGAATTCTTTTCTCAACTCTGAAATTTTGAATACACCTTCAACTTTGACCCCTGTCGCCCCTCGTACCTGATCTGGCCCCTTGGTGATGAAGACTTGAGGTGTCGTTTGGGAGGTCTTGGAGACCCTCTGACACACCGTAGAGATATCTCTTCCTCTCCAGCGCTAGTAAAGGAACTGGGTTGGGGAGCGTTTAGTGCTCTGGCTTGGGGAGAGGGGATTTCAACAGAATGAGGAAAGAAGATTGCAGTGACCTCATCTCAGTTTGTTGAATGTGGGGATGAATGGAAGGGGGAGTTCTTTCTAAAAGCAAGCAATTTACACAGACAAAAAACAAAACCCTCTCAGTTTAAAATGTAGTTAATATGAAAATGTCTGACTCTGAGAATCATTGTCACATTTGTACAAATTTCTTTGTAGATTCATTGAAAGAGATTTAATGGCTTTAGCAGATCTGCAGATTTTTAGACCCCTAGACCCCCGTCTTCCCCTTTTCCTTCGACTCCATCCTGGCACTGATGGAAACTCAGTCTGGATCCAGCCAAGGACAGGACTTGCCCATGGTCGTCATCTTCATACTTCTGATTTAACATTTAACCGCCATGCCAGGGGAGCACTCAGCTCACGGCCTAATTTATATCCACGTCTCTTTCTTTTTTTTTTTTTTCTCGTCCGCTCTTTCACTCTCTCTGGGGTAGAAGGTGGAAAGACAAATGTCAGGGAAGTCAGGACCACGAGGATGGGCCGCGTGGTCGACGTTTTTTTGATCTTCTCGGGCGTTACGTGGACAGTCTCGTTCATTTAGGAATTTCTGTACGTTCTTTTCAAACCTCTAGTTCTCGTCCCCTGTTCGGTGGGAGAGAGTCGAGTTCTTTCCGCGCTCGTTATAACCCAGGCGCTGTTTATCTGGGGCTCAGAGTGCGCCCTAGCAGTAAAGGTGTGATAACGCTTGATAAGAATCCTCTATGATAACAGAGTATCACACACACACAGGAAAATACATCCTCTCATTCTATTTCGCGCCCCATTTTTCCTCTCGGGGGGGGGTTGTTAGGGTCAAGGCTGAGAAAGGAAACCAGTTTGGGAGACAGATAAAGAGACAGATACCTTCTTCTAATCTAAAGAACTGTGTTATCTTTACTGCTCTGTTTTTTCAGAGGATCTTTACTAAGTAGACACAGTAAAGTGGAGAGAAGCAGCAGCAGCAGCCCTGCAACGTTTCCCCTCCCTGAGACTTGGACTGATCTTAGAAGAAATGAGCTTGTCAGTGGAGAATCTTTTTTTCAAAAATCGTTCGTCCCTGAACTCTGGTCCTAATCAGTGTCTAGCAAAAGGTTCGTTTCCATACGACGGATGTTCGGTTTTGCGATAATTAGCCTTTAAAGTTTCAAGTTCTTCAGGATTAATAAACACTTTCGGTTGTTTTTTCCTTTTTAAATTGCGCCATTGCTATCAGATCCCATGCCCGTGTTTATAACGCGTATTTATAATCCTGCTCAGTCGGTAAAAACGTTTACCAAGATCATAAACGCGACACTAATTCGCTAATAAATCACACGTGGGAAATCTTGTAATTTATTTACGAAGAACGGTTTGCGTAAATAGAACAGTTGCATCACTTCCATAAACAGGGAGGAGAGCAACACGCCATGTGGACCGTTTGTGGAGCAGCCCATTCCACATTCGGTCCCCATTTGCAATTATAAAAACCTTCACTCTTCTGGTAAGATGCTCCATTAGAGTTTGTGGAGATTGATAAGGGCGTTAGTAAAGTCACGTAGGTGAGGAAGTGAGGAGGCCTGGGGTGCAGTCACCGTTTCATAGGTTTGGAGCTCTATAACAGGAGATCTTCCATTCCAACCCATGTAAAGCAGATCTTCATGGAGCTGACTTTGTGCACAGGGGCATCGTCATGCTGGAACAGGTTTGGGTCTCCCAGTTCAAGTGAAAATTTATGTTACGAAGTTTGTCAGAAGAACCACAAATTGGTGGAAAAGTCAGGTGTCCATCTAGTCCACTAAGAGCCATCAGTGATTAAATGTATATATATTTTAATCACTATTTTATAATTGACAGCCTCGACTGTAGCACTTCCATATTCTAGCTTCCTGCTCTGTGCTCTTAATGGAGCTTGGATAGACGGCATGAATGACTGCACCCCTCACCCTCACCTTGGGCCGCCGTATATATCAGGCACCGATGAGCCTCATTAACCCTCCTCACACAACTACACAACTCCACTCTTTCTTTCTCCGTTGTACCTGCTCCTGTCTTCAGTGTCCTTATTTCCCCCACCATCGTGTCCCATGTTCCCAAGGGTTGGGTCACAGGGTTTCTGTGGAGTCTTAAAAAGTATAAAAAATCAACATTTTAGTCCTTGAAAAGTCGTAAATTCGCTGTTCCGGGTCTTAAATCATTTTTTCACAGGTCTTAATTTTTGTTTTTTTTGTTTGTAGTTCTTTCTTTTGCTCGTCCAAATATAATTTGCTTTATTACGACTATAAATGAGACCAAAATGCAACATCCAATCAGATTTCTGTTAATGGCACAAATCTCTCTCAGATCGTACCACTGATGTAAAAGTGTTTGGGTTTTTTTTGCCGCTGTGGGGAAGTGCAAGTTTAGCGAGTTTAGCGCAAGTGTCCTTCCATGTACAGTGAAAATTACAGGGTGATTTTTAATTATTTTTTTATTAATTTTTTAGGCAAAAAAATATACATTTTACTTAGAAGTCCAAAAGTCTAGAACTGGCCCTGCCTTATTCTTGGCCCACTTTCATTTTTTCCCTATTTCGTTTTGCCGCAGAGGCCCAGATTTGGAAAGGCTTTCCCGGGCATATCCGTCACGGATTTCCCCCCCTCTCGAGCCCGAGCAAGCGAAGCGTAACGTTAGCACTAGCTGTGTGTCAGGAATGGATGCTTGTCATTCTCGCTGCTGCCCAGGCGTATTCACACTGCAGTTGTACAAACACTGCTCTGACAGGTAGCATTGCGTCCTGCAATCTGAACCACCGCAACCTTGTTTCGCTTTATTAATCGCGAAGGGCCGTCCAATCCGGGCGCACGTACGAAAAATACACAAAGGGGAAGTGCGCTTTATGATGTATGAATCTACGCGCTGTCGTTATTGTTACAGATGTCTTTATCATTAACCTCGTTCAATCGGGGGGCGGCCAAAGAAAACGCCATTGCAGGGTTTGTTTTATTCGCAATCTACTTTTGGAGCACCTCAAATCTCTGCCTGTTCACAGAGACCCAGGTACCTTTGGGCGGGAAACGTGAGGCGGAAGATATAAAGGTCCTACTGAGTGATGAGCGACGACTGAAGGAAAAACGGAGAGGGAAATTTAGGACACGACAGACTCAAAAATGGGAGGGAAAAAATGCTATATGGTAAAAAATTATATTCATAATAATAATACGAATAATTTAATAATAATTGTTATTTTTTTGTTTGTTTCTTGAGCTTCAAAAGCATTAATTTTACTTAA
>JAAIIK010000143.1:559880-572009 GCA_014706435.1 Silurus glanis
ACACACACACACACACACACACACAAGTCTTTATTATATTCTATATCATTCTATATATTTTATATATTTTTTATAATATAATTCTAACCTTTATGTTATTGTCTATTATATATTATATAATTATTTATATATATATATATATTATAATACTCACATAATATAAAATACATAATTAAATGTATAATTATTCTGTATAATAAAATTATAAGACTACATATAAATATAAAAAAAAGAAAAAGGTTTAAAGTGCCTCATTTCCTATGGAAGCTATTTTAATATCTTAACGACATAAAAAAAAAGTTTTCCAATATTTTTTTTTTATTTATTATTCATTTGCTTGGCCACTTGTGCTTAAATTCTGGTGCATCCACAGCTCAAAAATACTTTTAGATTTATTACCAGTGCCCAGAGTGTTTCTCTCAGCCGAGTGTGTGTGTGTGTGTGTGTGTGTGTGTGTGTGTGTGAGAGAGAAAATGCCAGTTTGAGGCACCTGCTCCTGTTATAACATACTTCCCAGAGCACTTGGCATTGCGTATCCCCAGCCCTTCAGTTCCTCGTCTCGGTCCAAGTCGGTGTAGAAATCGTGTGGGGGGAAAAAAATCGTCCGTCATCTTTTAACGACGTTCACACCTGTGATTATCGTTAGCGCCCTGGATGCCGTGAAAAAAAAACAATTAAATAGTCGTTTTTAGCCTCGAATCCTTGTTACGAGCGGAAAGTAAAAAGCGGTGAAACGGATTCCGAGAGCGAGGCCTGCGTTCGAACGGGTTTAAAACGATGCGCTTTGCAGAGACGGCCTTTTTCAGCGCTATATTTAACCATCGGGTGTTAACGGGAAGTTCCACCGTCGGAGCAGGTGGGGAAGATTATCGTCGCCCGGACGACTGCTGCTTCGCACCTTCCTGAACTTCGCACTTCTTTTTGAACTTGTTTGCACCTCATCCGTTCTCGCGCACTTTCTTTATTTTTTTCACGCTCACGGGGAAATTCATAACGCACTGTAGGGCAGAAGAGAGATGTGCAGTGAGAGTTGCACAAATGTGGCTTTTGTGGATGGAAAGAAAATCTTAAACCTGACTGACCCTCAGAACCCTGTGAAATACTTTCATTTGTCCAGATGATGTTTTTCTGAGTCCATAAAGGCTTTCATTAATATTTAGATTTACATGCTCAAACGTTCAGTAGTGGCAGCTTTGGTGGTGCTGGGATTTGAACTCATAACCTTCAGATCAGAAGCCCAACATTTGTAAACAGTGAGCTACCGTTGAGCTTTTGATATTTATTTATTTATTTATCATTTTTCAGAAAATTAGTGCAGTCAAAATGCGTTTGCGTTAAAGCGCTATTGTGTATGTCACGTGAGTTGACAGATTTTTCTGTTGATGATTTTTGGCAAATGTACAAAACGGATGAAAAGTAATATGTTGTTCTTTAAATAATTGAAAAAAAAACCCTGCAGTATAAGAGGAGTTAAACACTCCGGGGCACGCTGTTATAATCGGCGTCACCATCCAGATGTTTTTTACATTTACGTTTATGGCATTTGGCAGACATCCTTATCCAGAGCGCATGTCTCATTTATACAACTGAGCAGCTATTGGGGTTAAGGGGCCTTGCTCAGGGGCCCAGGAGTGGCAGCTTGGTGTGGCTGGGATTCGAACTCGCGACCTTCAGATCCAAGTTTTTCCCGTAACAACATGAGCGAGTGTTTCATTCCCTGCACACAGAATAAAACAGTAGAACGTGTAGACTAAGCCGGTCTTGTTCTTCTTTCCCCCCGCAGCTGGAATCGGAGCTGGAGCAGTGCGAGCGAGAGAGCGCCGAGCTCCAGGAGTACGCCAATTCGGTCCTGCAGCAGATCGCGGACCACTGCCCTGACATCCTGGAGCAGGTCGTCAACGCACTGGAGGAGTCGTGCTGAACCAATGTACTCTTCCTTTTTTTTTTTTTTTTTTTTTTTTCTTCACCCTCATTTTTTATTTTTATTTTTTGGTTTGGGAAAAATCCAGACATACAGCACGTCCAGCTTCCTGTCTCCTGTCTCACGAGCTCAAGGACATCTGTGCATCTCCACCCAGACACTCCAGCCAGGAAGGACAGGAGCTGGAGTGTAAATTGGGACGAACAGCACATCAGCACGGGGCACGGCTGAATGAGTCTCTCCGGGGTCGTTCCCTACATCCGTCTTCTCCCGACTCTGTCTCTCTTCGCCTACATATCGTCCCCTCCCCCCCTTTTTCTGGTTTACTGTTTAAAACCCCACAAGTTTACGGCCGACTCGGACACGCATAAACACACGGTGAAGTGCAGTATTAAAGGAGAAGTCCATTAAGTCCATCAGTACGAGTGAAACCATAACATCTCACCCTTAACAAGTGCTCATGTCTGAAGAGGCTCTTGTCCTCCTCCTTCTTGCTCTCTTTCTCTCTTCCTGGGCCCATAAATCTGTTCCGCATGGGACGCAGACTCGCCATCGACCCTCTCGTTCCGTTCCTCCTAACTCACGTCGAACGAGTCAAATGAATTCGCTCAAATCGTTCGATCGTAAAATTCGATCGATCCGATATACTGTTACTACTTGTGTTTTTTTTGTTTTTTTTTCATTTTAGAGTTTCATTTACAAAAATGTCCCAGAAAACTCAGAAACCTTTGTTTTGTTTAGGATTAATGCCGTTATTGTTTGCCAGAGTCAGAAATGAGAAATGGTGTTGTAATTATATCACGTAAGCTGGTTTTAATACAGAGACCTACATATAAATATACATTTTATATATATATATATATATATATATATAGAGAGAGAGAGGAACTATAGGCTCAGGGCAGGAGAGTGGATCATATAAAAGTGGGCTAAACTTTTACATTTGGTTTTCGAAAATAACTTTCTTTTTTTTTTTTTTTGTTCTCCCTGTTACTCCTTTAATGATGATTTTTTTATTCTTTTCCTTTTTTTTTTTTTTTCTCTCCCCCCCCCCCCCCCCCCCCCCCGCACAAGGTGAATCCGCTCACCATTTATGATTATATGAGTCTCTATCTCCAGGCCAAGGGTGTCGATGAATGCAGGGTCAGCTCGTCATAAATATTGCCTCATCGATCGCTCGGATACGCTTTAAAGTCCAGAGAGGGATGTGGATGACACTAGGCGTTAACTCGCACTCTGCTCTTTTCGCTCTTCTCTCTTTTTTTTTTTTTTTTTTTTTTTTTTTTTTTTTTTTTTTTTTTTTTTTGCGCCCGGTCCTGTCCTGCGATTCGATAAGCTGTGTGGAATATTGCCACGCCTGTGATCTCTGAAGTTTTATCTTTCTTATTAACCCACCTACACACACACACACACACACACACACACACACACACACACACACACTCATGCCACCAACCTGGTACACACGGAGACAGATAAGTTCACTTATAAGGAAAACTCATCACTGGGCTGGACTTCGGACTAAACTCAAACACAGACTGGCATGGCAGAGTGAGAGTCCTTTAATTCATTAAATCAGTTCATTACATCATATATAATGTGGACACCTGACCATAAGATTGGTATGTGTATCTTCTTTGAACATCCCATTCCACATTTAATCTCCATTTGCTCTTACAATTATCTCCACTCTTCTGAGAAGATGTTCCACTAGATTTTATTTCGATTTGATGGAGGTGATGTGAGGAGGCCTGGTGTGCAGCTCTATAGCAGGAGATCTTCCACTCCATCCCATGTAAATCATATCTTCATGAAGCTGGCTTTGGTGGTTTTGTGTCTCCTTCAATTGAAGGAACGCACGTGCAGCGTGTAAGACCTTCTTTTTGGGTTGCGTTTGTTCCTACACACAGCTGCTGTTCCTGAAGTGACACTCAGTCAGCAGAACAATCGCTAATTAAATCTATTTGCATCGACACCATTTTTATTTTACACCCTCAAGTAGGAACACAGCAGTATCATTAAAGCAAACGTGTGAAATCAGACCGGCTCACGTGAGCGATCCGACCCCTCACTGTTTTCAATCCAAAGTCTTTCACCTTTGTTTAATCGCGATAGTTTGTGCGTCCTGTTTCTTGTTTTGTTTTTTGTTTGTTTTTGTTTTTTTCGACACCTTAAATCAGGTCATAAGCGTTTTCCATTCCACAGATGTTCCTTCACCTGTATCACAGGTACCAAACAGAGGTAGAGATTATAAAAAAAAAAACATTTCATTTGCATTCATCACGTCAATCAAACAACAGCAAAAGCAACAAAAAAACCTCCCGCTTTATTAAATCCGCCCACTTTTCCTTCGGTTTAATGGATCCGCCCACTTTTCTTTGTTTAAATGCACCCGCCCACTTTTCTTTAAGTGGATCCGCCTACTTTCCTTCGTTTAAGTGGATCCGCCCACTTTTGTTCATTTAAATAGGCACACCCACTTTTCGATTATAACTTTAATGGCGTTTTTTTTGTTTGTTTGTTTGTTTGTTTATTTTTTCTTTTCTTTTTTTTTTTGTAAATGTAATTAAAACAATAAAGGACAAACATTTCAATCATGGTGCAAACTATATTCCTGTATATTTAATAGGCGACGATCCAAAGGTTAACGAGGCTCCTTCATGCCAGTGTTTATTGATGCAGTAGGTATCGATGCCTCGCTTTACTGTGTGTTGGCAGGACCCCCAGGACATGCCCTCGCGCCCGGGCACGCCACAAACGCTAATGATTTTATTACATACTTTTTTTTTTTTTTTTATGGCCACAATTAATCCTTGATATACGACAGAACACACACACCTACCTTCCTTTACGTCTTTTTGCTTTCATGTCTCTCTATCTCTCTCTCTCACACACGTACTAGTGCAATCCAGTGTTTTGGCTTGGTGTCGTCTCCGGTGTCTGAAATATAGGGCTTCATTTTTAGGGCAGTGGCTGAGTATCGGCGCTTAGACTAAACACAGGCACATGCTCGCTCTTACACATCCACTTTTTCACACACACACACACACACACACACACACACTTATACAGCAAGGATTTATGAGGTGCACTCTAACGCTGATCCTCCAGTCACCTTCGTATTCACTGAGAAAACGAGATCAGAAACGTGAAAGGATATTGAGAGGATATTGTGGGAGGTTGTAGAGCAGTGTTTTGGACTTTGGATTCAGAAGGTCACAAGCTTAAATCCCAGCACCACCAAGCTGCTACTGCTGGACCCTTAACGAAGGCCTTGCTTTAGTTTTAAGACGCTTTGGATAATGCCGTCTGCCAAATGCTGTAAATGTAAAAGATGTTCTGTTGTGTGTGTTTGTGTGTATATGTGTGTGTGTGGGGGGGGGCTTGTCGTGACTCTCCGTGTAGCTTCTATTACATTATATATATATATATACTCCAGAGGTCATTCGTTCTTTTCGCTTTTTCTTCATAAGTCACACTTCGCACTTTACGTCACGGTGCCTTGCGTATATTCGGATAAGCAGCAGGTCAAATGTTTTATATAATAATCACGAGCGAGGTATTTGCTATGTTTTCGGGGTGTTTTTTTTTTTTTTTTTTTTCTCTCCCCCCACTTCTACGCCAAGGTCGTACGATAAGAGAGGCGAAAGACTCGGAATGTTCTCCAGCGGCGCGTATTCGAAGCGACGCCGTACTCCGTCTCCTCGTTCCGCGGTGGAATTTTTCCATCATCTATCAGCGTCGAGTGCAACCGTCTGGTCTCTCCTTACTGCGTCCGGGAGAGTCCACGGTATCGCGGGGGTGGGGGCGATTAGAAACGAACGTGCGGGGAAACAAAAATCAACGCTGTCAAACGTTGTTGTTTTTTTTTTTTTTTTACCCTCCCAAATACGTGACGCCGAAGGTCAACGCTCGTCTTTTTTTGAGCGTCGGATTTATTCAGTCCATTTACTCGAGCGTGAAAACACTGCCGGAGAAATTCTGCCCCGCAATCTTCCAACTCTCCTGCACACACACACACACACACACACACACACACGTGCATCTATATTTATATATTAGCTAATAAAGTGAGATGAATAGAGTTGAACTGTGAGATGTCGGGGTTTGTGTGTTTTTTTTTCCTCTACGCTCTCGTCTACGAGGAGGGGAAGACGTCCGTCTGAACAAAATGCCGTACATCTTACACAACGAATACCAGATGATAAAAAAAAAGGTGTCTCAAATACTTTCTAAGTGTCAAATAAATGCTGTTAACACACATTCTGAAAAGCGTTACCGTGTGGTTGATGATGTACCGTCGCTATGTACTTAATCTGGGGTTCGTTTCTTTTTTTCTTCTCTGCCTGTTCAAAAATGTCAAATTGAAAGTGTTTATTTTATTTTATCACTATTGTGTAAGTGTGTTGTGTTTTTGGGAAAGTCCTCCCTCCACGACTGTGCTCTATGTCCCTTCCCGACCCTTAATAACGGTTTTAAAACTGTGACTCCGGATCGCAGGTCTGCGTTTACGAAGCTGTTCTATTTCCTTGTTTAACGCTCGGGGTTAAGAAACGACTGATCGACTGTTCCCCACCCTTTGAGTCGCTCTCGATTAAATACACTCTATGGACAAAAAAGTATGTGGACACCTCAGCATTTTTTTTGCTTTTCTTTTTTTTTTTTAACATCCACATTCCACATTAAGTCTGCATTTGCTCTTATTATAAGCTCATTCATAGATAAGGGCAGGGGTCTCCAATCTTTCCCAGAAAGGGCCAGTGTGGGTGCAGGTTTTTATTCCAACCAAGCAAGTCCACACCTGTTCAAATCGAATGATCTTCATTTTCAATGACTATCAGGTGTGACCATTGATTGGTTGGAATGAAAACCTTTCTGGAAAAGATTGGAGACCCCTGGATAAGGCTGTTAGAAAAAGTAATGTGAA
The DNA here is from genome assembly GCA_014706435.1 of Silurus glanis. NCBI lineage: Eukaryota > Metazoa > Chordata > Actinopteri > Siluriformes > Siluridae > Silurus > Silurus glanis. The sequence goes on from JAAIIK010000143.1 coordinate 566,729, forward strand.
GTACTGGTTTAGGTGAGGTGAGGAGACCAGGGGGTGCAGAAGGCTCGTGTTTAATAGGGTTTGAGATCTGTAGCAGGCCACTCGAGATCTTCAACACACTTCCTATCAATGGAGCTGGATTTGCGCACAGAGAAGTAGGGTCATGCTGAAACAGGTTTGGGTCTCCTAGCTCACGAGAGGTGAAAATTTCATCCAGTCATACGGTCGTGTGCCTCCAAACTCGCGGTAGCAGTTTAATGAAGAACCACATATGGCTGGGAAAAAGCCTTGTGTCCCAATACTTTTGACTAAACGATATTATGTTTGAGAACAGGACATTGCTGCGTTACATCACAGATACTTTCCTTTTCTTCTACTCATTTCAGGAAGGACGCGAAGCCTGAAAAGGGATCGTCTTGTATTACGGTTTCATGTCACGTACATCATGAGCACTTTGTGAAGATCCGGACTCGCGGAAAATTCCGAGCCGGGAGAACGATATCTATAAAAAGGTTAAAGTTAAAGATCATGAGAGTAGTTCGACGTTTTGTTTCGCTTCAAAATCCCTTTTGATTAGACACACACACACACACACACACACACACACACACACACACACATTGAACAGATCACATGTCTGGAACTCGACGCAGGATGAACGCCGTCCTCCCTGTCTGGTCGTTGATGTTCTATTAAATGCAGGGTGTCCCAATACTTTTGACCGCCCCATATTTCCCTGCACACGTTTACAGGACACGTGCATGTTTTTTTTTTTTATATTTTTTTTTTTCTCCGCACGTTTAGTTGACGCGCCTGCGATCACTTTGCGCTCGAAACCCCGAAGGAGTTGCGAAGTCTAAAAAAAAAAAAACCAAAGACGTGTGCAGCCCTGGTGTTGGATTCTGTCTCACGTGTCGAACACCAGAATGCACAGATTAGACCACACATTGTGAAGTGCACTGATCAGGGTTCTGTAGAATCCAAATCATTTGTTATAGTTTTCATGGGTTTTTTTTCCTCCAGCACACCGACGCAGTCCTGGAGGGTATCGACCCCCAGCCCTGCACCCCCCCACCCCCCCCCACCAAACCTCTTTCCAATTTAGTTTAATACATTTAATAAAGGAAAAGATGTTTTCAAAACAATCACCTACATGACCTGGGTTTCATTGGGTTGTTTTCCTGCTTTCTTTCTTTTCTTTCTTCCTAGTGGAAGCTCTGGAGATGTGTGTACTGAAAAGAGAACGAATTAGGCCTAATGTATTCATCTTTTGTAAATATAAACACTTCATTATCTGCCGTCTCGCTCTTTTTTTTTTTTTTTTTTTTTTTTTTTTTGCACGCCGTTGCCATACCGACACACAAACACACACTCGTGTTGTTTTCACCAGGGTCATCTGCTCTCGTGTGACTGATTTCTTATCGAGCCTTTACTTTTATACAATATGAATCTGTGTGTGTGTGTGTGTGTGTGTGTGTGTGTTTTGCGTTAGCGGTGTCTTGCACTTGTTTCTTTTTTCAGGTCTCGACACTCGACACATTCCTCTGTGAGGATGAGATGAAGATAGGACTGATCTCCTGAAGAGGCCGGGTGCTTGGAGATGTCCTTCACTTCCTTTAAGTTCTCAAACACACACACACACACACACACACACTTTGTATCACAGCAACGGTTTTGGCCGTCAAGATCCTCCGTATCGGCGATCCCATCTCATATTGTTTTCTAACAGGACCTCATCCCACACCCTCGTGGTTTCATTCCATTTCTCCTACTCATCTCAGGGAGACGCTACGCCTCACAGGGGATCCGTCTGTCTTACAGTCTCGTGTCATCGCATTTAAAGACTAGCAAAGTCAGGAGAAGTTTTCGAGAGACCCATTAAGGAGGATTTTGAGGATATACACTGTAGTTAATGTCAACAGTGTGCTTCACTGACTCAGGACTACAGTTTGTTCTGATCACTATCACTGCACACCTCAATATTGTGAATCTGCAATAAATGGACGTTCGGTGCAACCCAGATGAGGACGGGTTTCTCTCTCGAGTCTGGTTCCTCTCAAGGTTTCTTCCTTATGCCGTCTCAGGGAGTTTTTCCTTCACCACAGTCGCCACCGGTTCACTCATTAGGAACAAACTTACACTTATAAAGAACATATTCACTTTTATCACCACATTATCTGTGTAAAGCTGCTTTGAGACGATGTTCATTGTTAAAAGCGCGACACAAATAAAAATGAATTGAATATAAAACTGCATTAATTAAACAGATTACAGAATCATGTTCTCCATTTATTCACTCATTATAGACTTTAATTCTGATATAATAGTTTCAATGCCGCAGTCATCTTCAGCCCACGGCCCTCAAACATGTTTGATTTTTGACCCCTCAGAGGAACGTTCGGGCTCCTTTGCATGTAATTTCACCCTAATTTTTGCTAAAAATTTTTGCTTCATTTTCTCCAATTATTATTTCTATTTATAAATATATATATTTTTTATTGTCATTGTTATCATTGTTATTATTATTTACACCTAATATACTTGTTTTCACGTGGTCATGTTTTCACAAACCGGTTTATTAAAGATGCGGAAGGAAATACAAAAACAAAACATCTACGTGAAGTATATTTTTTTTGTTTTCTGTATAAATTATGAAATCTATAAAACATTAAAGACCAGTCCATGAAATCATGAAGATAATTCGCATAAATTAAACAAAATTAAGAACGCCCGTCCATAACACCTGTGACCAACAGAACCTCGAGAGACGGTTTATTCGGGAATCGTTGCACCTTCTTGATGGAGATGAATTTTATTAAGTTTTTTCTTTTTTTTTTTTTACCAGTCGTACGTGGTCTTTTTTCCAAACTGTTACTACAAACTTGGAGACGCACAATAGTGTAGGACGTGGTGTCCTGAAATATTCCCTCCAATGAAGACCTGAACCCGTATCAGCAGGACAATTCCGCTGTGCACAACGCCAGCTCCATGGAGATATGTTTTACATGGGCTGGGAGTGTATAAAAGATCTCCTCCCTCAACCATATTGAAGATAATGAACGCACCCCAGGAACCTCCTCATCTCACCTACATCGCTACCGGATTTTACTAATAACCCTTGTGTTATTGTAATGAGCAAAAACCTCCACAAAATCTAGTGGAACATCATCTCAGAAGAGTGGAGAAAAAAGAAGGGGACTAAATGTGGAATGAGATGTTTAAATTTAGTGTCCACACACTTTGATCCAGAAAAGGTGGTTAGAAAAAACAAGAAAAACAGCCACTGATGTAAAAACTTAAATTTGTGCCTCTTTGCCTTAAAAATCTTTTCTGTGCACGTAATCACTCCCAGGCTGAGAAAGAGAAAAGGAGCATGTAGAGGGTTTTTTTTTTTGCGTGTCCTCGATAGCCACGCTCCCCGTGCAGCCCTGCGAAAGCCTGCTAACCGTACTGGAGAATGCTGCAGAGGTCTCCTTCTCTCTGTTTAAAGTGTGTGTATATATAGCAGCGCGTCTCTGCATCTGGTTTTAGGAGAGCGCGAGCGAGGATAAGGAGGACCGTGTGTGGGCGTGGAAATGATGTGGTTTCAACCATAGCGGCCAAAAACACACTGATTGGGAGAAAAGGAGGGGAGAGAGAAGAGTGAAGAAGAAAAAAAAACAAATCTGTATTAAAATAATGGGAAAAGGATAGACGGGAAAAGCTTTTAGCTTCCCGAGTATCATAAAAGAAACATACTGTATATCCATGAATGTAAAGGTTACAATGGGAATGTTATACATTTCAGGCCAAGCAGAAAGAGAGTGAGAATAAAAGGAGAGAGCTGAGGGGTAGGAGGTGATTTAGGGGGTGTTGAGGTCCCCATCGGTGGGGCGGTGGGGGGGGAGGTAAATATTTTTACAGTTCTTAAAGATAACAATGACAAAAATCAATCTGTCGGCAGTCGGTGCGGCCAAGAGCTGCTGGTGTGTTTTCTTTTTTTTCTTTTCCAGTTCACAGCTGCAAATTTTCCAGACCTGAGGTTCAATCCGTCTGCTCGTACTGTCCCTTTAAATCGGGCAGAAAAACCATCAACGCCACTTTAGAATCTCGCAGTTCCCTGTAATAACGTAAAATCAACTCCAATGCTATGGATTTTGTGTATTTTATTTCAGTGTGGTCTTGGTGGTGGTGGTGGTGGTGGTGGAAGTGATGGTGATGGTGATAGGGGCTTGGCAGGGGTAGACAAAAATGGAGTTCTTGAAAGTTTCTTCAGCTTGTCCCCGAACAAAATGGTTGTGTGTAGATCCCAACAAAGCTTCGAAGAAGAACCCCTTTATGAAACTTAAAACCTGTGAAAGATCTAAACCTCACGGTGTTCTTTTCTCCACTGATTATTGATGAATGTTAGCATATACTGTATGAAGCATTCATGAATGTTCAGGAATTTAAAGGGCTCTTCGGGATGTTCTTGTGGTTCCATCCGAAACCAATAGAACATCGGAAATAAATTTTTTTCTGGCCCACAGTTTCAGTTCACATCAGACATCAGAGCACGTGAATATGTGATCTCGGGGGGGCTGATTGTGGCGTGGTTCTGCCACATGAGATGGGTTTCAGTGTTTCGGAAACTATGGATCTCCTGGGATTATCGTACACGAAAAATGGCTGAGATATGAATTTTCTTGGTGAATATTTTGGATTCATTTCCCCCGATCTTTTTGAGAAGAAAGCAGTTTGTACACAATGGGTGTGCTTTGTTTCCTTGGACTTTCAAATGATCAATTCCTCCTTTACTGATTTTATGTTTTTATTATGATACATGTGTTATTATGGATGGTTACTAAATTTAGGATCCGGGCTATTATGATGATGATAATAATAATAATAATAATAATAATAATAATAATAATAATATAGATATTTAATAGTAAAATCTTTTTTTGTGAAGTTTTTAAATGCTAATGGATAAATAAATAAATAAATAAATAAATAGAAGCATATCTTGCATCCCTTATCTTGTCATCATTATCATCCAAATCCACATATTATGAACCCTATAGCCATTTTTATGCGAATCTGTTGAGCGCTCGAGGTCAGTGTTATCTGTGGTTAAGGTGTTGGATTTGAAGGTCATGGGTTCACCACCAAGGTGTCATTGCTGGACCCTTGAGCAAAGCTTATAACCTTCCATTGGCCCATAACCCCCATATCCCATTACCTTTAAATTCCATAACCTCCAAATCCTATAACCTTCTGATGGCCACAACCCTTCAAATGCCACAACCCTCCGAATGCCACAACACTTCGAATGCCACAACCC
>JAAIIK010000143.1:580507-590930 GCA_014706435.1 Silurus glanis
GTGTGTGTGTGTGTGTGTGTGTGTGTGTGTGTGTGTGTGTGGACTTTATATACATTAAATGGCTCTTAACCCTCAAGGCTGCTCATTTGTATTAATGATATAAATGTAAGACGCTTTGGATAAGGGCAGTAAACTATTGGTGCAATAGTGCACTGTAGTATATATTTGAGATCAGTATAGTAAACTCTACCTCAGTGTACTGGAGCGAGAATGTGAGTCTGTACTGAAAGATCCTTTAGTTAAAGTGCATGTACCTCAGGGAACAACAGTGTGCACTTGTAAGGAGGAGAAAAAAAAAGGTTAATCCTTAAGAGGTCTGTGAATCTATATAGAGGCTTTGCTTTCACAAAAGTCGAAATCCATTTGGAAAGCGAGAAGGTTCCTTTAGGACGCTGAAACCGCGAATGTTATAGATGCTCGCCGCAGAGCCTTAAAGCGTTCATGAAGATAAGAGCCCTTAAATATTGAAGAAATAATTGTGTCTCTGTATCTGTATTTCTGTCAGAGCAGTTTATTTGGCTTAAGAAAGCCAGAACCATGGCCTTCCCAAACAATCCGAGTCTTTTTATAAAGGTTTGGCTTGCGCTAGAATGCTCATCATACAGGGTTTCTGCTGTACGTTGACGTTAAGTGGTCTGTTTCTGCTCCGTGACTCGATGTAAAGAGAAAATTGGCACGTCTGCGGTTCCACATTCTTCAGCGTTTGAGGTGTGCAGGAGAATATCCACCAGGATAATTATATACATGTTCGGCTTGTCCCTCATCTCTGGTGCGTTGTCAGTGTTTCTGTGGCTTTGGCCCAATGTAAACACAGCTGTAAATGCCTCCTCTGGCCAGCTGTTAATGTGTGCATGTGCATATGCGCTCCCCGGTTTCCTTTTCAACCGAGCGCAGATCGCAGGAATCTATTAAACAGGGCTCGTAAAAGTGTGAAAATTACCGAGCGCTAGTTTGCAGAGGTTTTTTTTGCGGAACTCGCTGTGGTGTTTTCCTTACGAGTCTGGTTGAGTCTGGTTGAACCTGGGCCTTCAGTGGGGATGTACCCGACTTAATCCACTTCTTAATACCACCACTATCACGCAATTATAGAAACCATCAATACAATACAAAAACATAGCAAAATAAAAGCAATATAACAACACGTGGCATTACAGAGAGAGGCGTTTCATATGGAGGGTGAAGACCATTTTACTAAATCAAGAAACCAAGACTCCAAACCTCTACACTACAACCGCAACTGTGCACCTACAACATCTGGAGCAGTTCAGAATCAATATTTGTCTATTAACATGACAAAAACATAAAAATGTAAATAAAATACAATCTGCTCACCAGAGATGCAGACTAATAATTTACAGCGCCCCCCAGAGGCTGTAATCCAGTGGTACCGCTCGTATTCACTGGTCTGGAAGTGGAGAACAAACCCTTTCCCGGGCTGAGACGAGCTAGCTAGCTTCAGGGTTGGCCGACCTCCTCACCATGTCTAGCTTTTCTTCACAATGTATTTTTAAGTATGTCAGAGACCAAATAAATGTTATTCAAAAAAGTCTAACTCTAACATATAGGACTAACATATAAGTCTAACATATAGGACATTTGGGTAGCATGACATTTTCCCTCGTTACTTGAACTAAGAAACCCAAAACCTGTTCTAGCACGACAAATCCAGCTCTATCAAGATCTGCTTTACATTGGTTCAAGTGAAAGTTGTGTCTGTGGGTCTTTGTGTTTACTTAAATATTTATTTTATTCATATCTATCGACTTGCACAGACTCGTCTGGGACGTCTCATATAATAGTCATGACAAAATGCGGGTAAATGGTAACTCAGTGGTTAAAGCTCTGGGTTACTTATCGGAAGGTTGGCGGTTCAAGCCTTGGTATCGCCAAGCTGCCACTCTTGGGGCCCTTGAGCAAGGCCCTTAACCCGCCAGGGGCGCTGTATCATGGCTGACCCTGCACTCTGACCCCAGCTTCAATAACGCATCAGTAGAAACAGCAGGTCCTGATTTTCTTGTTATATACGCATTATACCAAGTCCAAACAATACACTTGTGTATAATGGGGGTTTTCTTCGAAACTCTACATTACCCTAGAATAAAATGAAGGCTTGTGTTAACACGAAACAGGAAGTCTATAATGATGAAAAACCGCAACGAATCGAAAGCTTGGTTTGATTTGGTGTGTTAATTGAGCTGTAACACAGGAAAGCACAGGGTCTCTCCTGAATATACAGTCGCTACTGTTAGACCTGAAACCGCTCAGCCAATCAGATTTCAGAAAGGCACCTACTATCCGTTTAATTCCTGCTGTTTTAATCCTCAATGAGACGAGATGAGGAGACAGGATGTTGGAGGTGGTGTCAGTTACGTCTAGTTTGCAGACAGATGAGATGGAAAATCCTACTGGCAAACGCACTGTAACAAGAAAAAAAAGAAATATTTTTTCATTAGGTGATTCAAGAGCATCCTTCAATCACCTGGAAAAGCGTGTGTATGTGTGTGGGTTTTTTTTTTTTCCAGGCAATTCGAACCTTCCGGTAGTGCACGAGGCTTTACTGATTGTGAGGATGTAAGCGGCAAAAAATTACAGACTCATTAAAGAGCCATCTTAGGATGAGGTCACATGTTTAGCGTCGGAAATATCCCTTTCCTGATTTGTTTTTATTAAATACTGATGAACTTTCAATGACTTAAATATGAGACCACATGAAGCCCATTTCGGGTTTGCTGGCAGACGGGCTACGCTAAAGACAAACACGCACGGTATTGCGAGGCCATGCTTCATTCAATGTAGAAAAAACACACCTGCACTGGTTTTCCAGTTTCCAGTTATACACGCAACATACATCTTATTCACCATATTTTTCATTTGCTGAGGGGCGTTTGAGTCAAACCAGGACTTTTAATGTTACAGGTATAAAAACGGATGCTAGCACGGCAGTACTACACGCTGATATCTACTTCAAGCACGGTACGCTGATGAGACGCTCAGCCGCGGGAAGACGTTTGAATGGTGTAAACGTTTCACAGATGGCCGTCAGTGACAATAGCATGGTGGTCGTGGTGGTTCCCTGATGACGAAGTAAAGCAGGCTATCCTGGAACGGTTCAGGCGTACTGACAAATGTTTCTATGCCGATCTCTACAGGCGTTAGTTAAATGAAATGTAGCAGGGGAGTATGTGGAAAAATAAATGCAGTTTCCACTTCTTGAAGGCCCAGTTGGACTTGAACACCCCTCGTACTTATTTATCTTTAACTTTTAATTACATTTTATTTTATAGTTGGTAGCCCCGGGACTCGACCGATCCGGTACGGAATTCAGGTTTGTGAGTCGCATATTTGATTCAGCTTGTTTAATTCTGGATGCCCTTCTTAATGCAAACCTTCCCATTTATCCGGGCTTGGGACCAGCACTAAGAGTGCACTGGCTTGTGCAACCCTAACGGCTGGTTTTTTTTTATGTATTTTATATTGCACATAATTATAACAACCATCCTAAAATTGACACTCTGTAAATTTGTCACTGTTTATTCACCGTTCCTTTTATTTATTTATTTTTCTTCACAATTTTTTTTTTTTTATATCTTTTTGTATCTTTTTGAATCATGCCAATGATTAGTGATAAATAAACCCTGAATCTTTCATGAATCAAGTCAGACGAGTAAAAAATAAAAATCAGGACTGGACAAAGATCTGACCCAAAACAAGTTGATATCAAAAGTTCGTCCAAAATACACTCTTATGAACGTCTGGCGTATGGGGAACGACCAGTGAGTAAGTACTTTGTGTTGTAAATGAGTGTAGAGTCACTTTTCATGGTGTGCGAGTGTGTAATTGAAACCAGGTGTGTCCAGTCGGTAGGTCGGTGATGGTGTGAGCGTTACTCATTGCGGGTGGTGTAGAACTTCTAGTTAGTGCTTTTACATAAAACCCACAAGCACTTGTGATATTGCAGCAACCGTTCGATAATTAAAATATATTTATGTCCCTGTCAAAAGTTTGTAAAACACGTATGCATTGCATGTTTCTTTTATTCCTATGCAACAGTTTGACTCCATGGTTTGGGGTTGTTTTTGAGCAGGGAAGGTTGAAGACTTTTTCTGGAAACTGAAAGGAATATATGTCTATCTGTCTGTCTGTCTGTCTGTCTGTCTGTCTGTCTAATGTTTAAATAATACACTTGGGCCATGCAGTTCTTAAAAACAGTCATCACCAGGGTGGCGCCAGAAGCGCAAATTTGTACAAGGCATTTCGCATTACAATGTTTCCTTCACCCAAACACTGTTCCAGCATGACAATGCCCCTGTGCACAAATCCAGCTCCATTAACCTCAACCCCACTGAACACATTTGAGATGAACTGGAACACTGAGTCATCATGCCTGAACTTCTTGCCAAATATTATTGAGTGAATTCGTATCCCTGTGTGGCTGAATGACCCCCAGTTCCTACAACTATGATCCAAAATCCGAGCTTTTTCAGAACCCTTTGTAGCAGCAAACCAAGCACTTATAAATGCCCATGGGTTTTCAATTAGGATCGGGTGTCCGAATACTTCTGGCAGCATCATATGCTTACCCTGCATATGTCTCTGGGGGGGAAAAACAGAATCGACAATAAGTGCATTAACATAAGCTTCCAGAGCCGACGTTATGCCAAATGGATCCCTGACCAATCAGAATCAAGCATTCAGCATTCAGCATATAAACACTGGTATAAACAGCTAGCTCAGGCTAGCTTTGTGGATCTGTTTTTGCCTGTAGAGTTGGGCTGCAGTGGGATCTCAGAGCCATGTGTGTGGAGATAGAGAGGGGGATTTGAGCTCACTGAGTGAGCACTGGGGTTAGAGTATAAACTAAGGAGATTGAGGGGGCATGAAGAGATCGCCGGTAATAGACTGGTATAATAGCCAAGTAAATCCCCGTTGAGCCAACTCGCCTGCACACACACAAACTCCCTCTCTTTCTAGTTCTGCCTCTTTCCCAGTACACCCACCGCAGTCACACATCCCTGCCCCTATTTAAGTCTAACACTCACACACACTACAGGCGGCTGACCCTGCTGCCCCGGCTCTCGCTGCAGCCTTAATTGGTGTCATTAGGAGCTCTGAATGCGGTGAGATAATTGGCAAGGCCCACTTGAGCAAACAGGACTTCAATAGACTCATTTAGCCATGTGGTGGTGATGGGACAAGTGTCAGGGGAGTCCTGACGAGGGGGTGAGAAGCAGAGCGGGGAGTAGGTTGAGGAGGCTTTCTGTTTAAGCGGCCCTTTATAACAGGTGCAGGGCGTCTCCCACGCCGTCTCCCACTGCTGTCACTCGGGAGTTGCCAAATTAGAGCACAGTGCGCTTTACAGTTGCTTTGGAGCATTTCTCGAATCGTTCTTAATATTTGCAAACCGGTAAATGCATTTCTCAAAACAGTACTTTTCTCATAATCTTTCGTTGGAAAGTATCAACGAACATCTCATTGTCCTTTTTTTCTTTTCAATATTTATTGAAGATATTAATTAATTTCTTCTGTTTGGCATGTATGAATTTCAGCAGCACAAATGTATTTGCATATTTGACTTATATCGATTGCAAGATTCACCTTTGACCTGTTTTAGAGAACTGGTTGATGATTGGTTGATCTGATGCCGTTCACTCGCCTTCATTAGTGACGTTCAAGATTCATCTGCACAATTCATCAATTCAACACATTTACTAATAAAAGTTTAAAAGAAATTGACAGATGATGAAAACTGGTTTAACATTCAATGACACACAATGAACTGATGCTGAGATGTTTTTGGGGGTTAAAACTATTCAGGTGAAACCAGTAGAATATATTTCGATCAACACGAACATAAACGACTGATAATGTAGGAAACAGCAGGCACTCGTACACAATAGATTAAACGATGTACAAAAGCTTTCGCAATTTGATCAAAGCAACAAGAAATGTTCTTATGATGAGCACAAATGACTAAATGATGTGAAGGTTGAACAATTAGTTTTGAGAATTTCATTTCTGATCTGAGAAATGCGCAAAAATGCAACTGAGAAAAACGAATCATTTTGCATTTAATGATTATGAAATGAACTGATGCCTACAGGTTTTGGGGATTAAGACTATTTAGAAGCGAGAAGGAGTATACATAACCGCGAATCTGGCGCCCCCCCTGGTTTATCGCGGAATTGCGTTTGCCACATAACTAATTAGTTTGGCTGATTTTCCCAAAAAACTTATAGGGAATTGTTTTTATGGAGTTTTATGTTGAAATAATGAAATGTATTAATAAAAAAATGAATTATTAATTATGAAATGAAGTAAAATGTTAATACGGTACAGTACTGTAAACATAAAACAGCATTTATGGGTCGCGCTCGATTATCGTGGTTTTTCGTTTATCGCGGGCGGTTTCGGAACGTAATCACCGCGATAAACGAGGGATTACTGTATATATATTTTGATCAACATGACAAACAATTGATAATGTAGGAAACAGCAGACGATTGTTCACAATAAGTTCAATTTGTTCAAAGCAACGAGTGACTACAAGAGGTGAAGTTGTTTTGAGAATTTTATTTCTGAGCTGAGAAAAGCTCCAAAGCAACTGAGAAAAACTCTCAAATCTGATTGGTCAGATATTTTTGTATGCAAGCACAGCTCGGACATACGGTAAGAACCGGCTGGTACGAATGGGTTATCATTTCTATAGTAACATCTTACACGGGGACTTGTCATAACCTAAGATTAATTACATAACAAAAAAAGATTCACGCATTTCAAATCATTGTGGATGTGGTGAAGCGGTCAGTCGAAGCAGACAGAAGCAGGGTTGTAGGAGAGCTGCAGGATGTTTGGATTTGAGTGGCAGAAGGCTCTTTGGTTCGAGGTTCCTGAAGCCTTTCAGTCTGCTGCTAAACTCTAACAGATTTCATTACAGCATCCCAGTGGAGCTGCACAGCCGCAACACACACACACACACACACACACACACACACACAAACACACACTGTGCCAAGTCAGAATTTTACTAAATAAACCTCAAATGTGTTTTTTTTCCGTCAGATGGCAGGCTGCTGGTTGAAGCGAGGAGTGTCTGAGTATAGCAGCGTGTTTTCTTCCTCTCGCTCACGTCCCGCTGCTGCTGTTTTTTTTCCCAGATTTTTCCTAACGTGCAGGAGCTTTATCGTGGCTTTACACGTCTTACTTCCATGCTTGTACTCTTGAAATTCCCAATCCCATCTCTCTCTCTCGTGTGTGTGTTTGTGTGTGTGTGTGTGTGTGTATGTGGCCGTGGGCACATTTCATGGCTGATTACTCCTCGTTCCGAGCCAGTTTACCAAAACATGCCGACTTTCAACACATTCAGACAGGGAGACTCTGAGATGAAAAAAAACCCCGATAGAATTAGACGGCTATTTTTATATTTTCCATTGCCTTGCCCATCGCTCTCATTCTCTTACTATCCCTCATGGTCTTTCTCTATTAGTCCCACTCTGTGCGTCTCTGTCTCTATCTAACATTCTACTGCTGACATTCTCACTCTGTAGCTCTCTCTCTGTCTCTCTAATCGCCTCTCCTCATTCATCCGCTGCTCACTTTTCCCCACTCTCTCACTCTGTTACGATGAAAAGATGGAATCTAACCCAGCCATTAATGTGGATTAGTGAGGTAGAGAATGTTTGTCAGAAGGCCAGGCAGATCAAAAGTTGCCAGCCAGCGAACCAGAAACTTCCCTAAGTCCTTGATACAGCGGATACTTAAAAACAAGCTCACACACACACACACACACACATTCAACCCACTACACCCATGCTGAGTCCTTTTAACTACAAAACTGCAGCTTCAAAGCTCAGATCGCCAGATAACACACTACCACACAGTCACACAGACATGAAGCTGATAGTAGATTATTATAAGACTGAAAATCAGCTTTAAAGTAGAATTTTTGTTCTCCCTCTCGTTCACTCTGTATTTATAAAGACACATAATCGTAGTCATGCACCGGTGTGCAATAATGCAATATTATTATTACAGCTCTTGTGGTTTGTGTTTTATTGTGAACGAGATTGAAAGTCGAAGTATAAAATCACGAGCAATGCACGAGCATCTGGGCAGTGTTGCATCATTTACAATCGTACACGTACTAAAGGTTTTCTGGTTAAATGTTTTAGGAACATTGCATCATCTGTTTTCCCCTTGTCGCAATTCAGCCGCTCGATGCTGACGATTTTAATGTCTCGGTTCATTCCATTTCCTACGTGCAACATAAGTGAAATTGGTAAATATTTCATATATTTAATGAGCATGAAGCAAAGCAGAGAATAAATCTCAGTGTAGAATGAGTAAGATTCTCTTTGTTTAATGAGTAATTAAGAATCAAATAGTAGGAATATTAACTGAGTGAATAAATTATTACATTTGAATAAATTATTATAATGAATTCTATTTTGAGTTTGAGTTGAAAAACTGGAATGGTTTTGCTCAGTCGCGTTTTGAATCATCTGTAATATTTGCAAACCAGTGAGTGCATTTTCTTAAAACCATTTGTACAAGCAGCACAACACATTGGATTTCTTGCAAAAGCCTGGACTTTTCTCAAAATCCTCAGTGCATCTCCTAAAAGTAAGGATTTGTGCCCCATTGTTCACTAACGAGATCGTGACGATGTTTGGTCGTGTTGTCGTTAGGACGGCGCACGCTTTCAGTGTTTCCTGATGTAAGCTACGGTTTGGATCACAGTGATCGAAAATGCACAAGGCTGAATTTCTTCTGTACGACATCTATGAATTCCAACAGCACAAACTGTATTTATTTGATTTATATTGATTGCAAGAGACCAAACACGATCCACACTTTTACCGTACTGTAATCGTGTTCGTCTCTTGTTTGTAGGACGTGGCCTACGCCGCCATTCCTCTACGGATGAATGTTGCCACTCTGTTTTGAAAAAGCGTGTGTGTGTGTTTGTGTATGTGTAGAGCTTTGAGGTGGTGTTTGCTGGACTGCGAGCCGTAAGCTCGTAGCGCTCATTAGAGAGGTATTACATCCCCATGTGACCCCAGATGGCACAGAGCGAAGGCTGCATAGCATTGCGGGCCGGACGGCCATGTTGATCCATTGTAAATCATGCTTCCTTCAGGTGGCCAAACTAAACATCGCCTGTGAATGGAGCTCCTGCTGGTGTGGTCCCAGGTTTATTTGCTTCCACATCGATCGAATACAGAGCCGTTTTCGAGCGTGCACAAGACGTGAGGATGGTCAGGAAGGAAAAATATATGCGTCGTTCTGCAAGTGATGAGAGCTTTATCGTGTACTGTAGTGCACCTGGTTTGTTACAAATAAACTGGCAAGGAAAAGGGAAAATATCTTCTTTGAAAATGTCTATTTGTATCTTTTCAAATAATACCTAAAAAATACAGTTAATTAAATCGATCCCTCGGTGTGTTTTTCTAGCATCGCTTATTAACTTTGCCATTCTATAAACACTATACACCTGACCGTTAGATTGATATGTGTATCTGTTTGAACATCCCATTCCACATTTAGTCCACATTTTCTCTTATAATGACCTCCACTCTTCTGGAAGGATGTTCCACTAGATTTTGTGACGATTTGGGATCATTCATATTCAAGGGTGTTAGTAAAGTCAGGTCCTGATGTAGGCGATAGGCATGTGCATCTCTATAACTGAAAAAATATGATGCTATGCAATTCAAAAAAGATGAAAGAGGTTCTTTTCCTGTTGTGTCTGCAGCAAGTTACAGCTCTACCTCTGCCATGTTAATCTGTATTCTACGTGACTCTCATATTCACGTAGCAGCAGCGGCGCTGAGAGAACGCGCTCGAGATGCAGTTTAGAAAGAGAAATCGATCTACATATCAAATATCGGTCACAACTTATTGCCTGGGGTGCAGTCAGCGTTCATCATCATTTTCAATAAGGTCGAGGTCAGAGTTCTATCGCAGATCTTCCACCTCCAACTGATGTAAAGCATATCTTCATGGGGCAGGCTTTGTGCACAGGTTTAGTTCAATGTGAAGAGAGGGATTAATAAACGTTTAATTAATTCAACAAGAGAGAGGAAGAGAAACGATAAGCAGTTGAAACTATATTAAAAAAAAGATTTGAAGTCTAGATAGATAAATAAATAAATGGATGGACCTGGGAGTTTTTCTCTTCCAAAGATCGCTTCCAGTGTAAATACATTTCAGCAGACCTCCTCATTACTGCACCACGGATTTATTCAAGCGTTTTGTGCACATTAGGCAAATGTGTGCCACCGAATTTATTTATTTATTTGTTTGTTTGTTTGTGTGTTTATTTATTTCGATCCTTTAAGTAATCCACCTACCAAATCCACTGAATTCTTTGGAATTCTTTGTGTGTGTGTGTGTGTGTGTGTGTGTGTGTGTGTGTGTGTGTGTG
>JAAIIK010000143.1:622199-636106 GCA_014706435.1 Silurus glanis
ACACACACACACACACACACACACACACACACACACACACACACACAAACAGGCTCTCAGAAAACAGCATAAATCTGTGCCTTTCATATTACTGCCATTTTCTTTTTTTTCCCCTGTCTTTTAGTTTTCTTCTCCTCCGCATGCTGGCTGTATCATTTCTGTCTCTCCATCCTTTCCCTTATTCCTTTTCAGACACTCTTTCGTGCTCCGTCACCCTTTTACTTTCTTTCTCAAACCTTCCTCTGCCTTCCTTGAAATCACTCCTCGTCCTTTTTCCCTCCCTCCCCCTGTCCTTTTCTCTCTCGCTCTCTCGCTCTTTCTGTCTGTCTCCGTCTCTCGAGCTCAGGCTGCTACAGGCACCGTTCCAAGCTCTGACAGTCACAAGACTGTTATTTCATTTATTTAATTTCTCCTCGCCTTGTTTGCTGTTCGGCAGGACCTCCCATACACGCGGCGGTTTTAATTTTTCAGAAACCCGTCATGAGCTCCACAGATCAGGGCTCTGGTCTTCATAGACGGATTACCGAGTTCGCTGAATCGACACAATCGCCCGACTTTTCCAGTCTTCTAAAGCTTTCGCCGGACTCGTTGCCAAGGCGACAAGCCCACGATCCCCTATCTACTCCAGAGCAGTTTATGCAACGTAAATTCAGAAAACACATTGAGGTGTATTATATGTTAGAACCCAATCAAAGAGGATGCTAACTGGAGGGCATCGGGTCGAGTTCGAGTTGAAAAAGTGTTTAAAAAAATAATAATAAATCAAGATATATATAGAATGCTGCCTGCACCTCAGACCTCCTCACCTTCTCACCTACATCAGTACTTGACCTTTGTGTCTGAATGAGCACAAATCTCCACAAAATCGAGTGAAACATCTTCCCAGAAGAGTGGAGCTTATTAGAAGCGGAAACAGGAACTAAATGTAGAAGGATGTTCAAAAAGAGGCGCACACCAATCTCATGTTCAGGTGTCCACAAACCTTTTTTTTCCATAAAGTGTATGCTAGCTTGTAATATGTACTAAATAATACAATGTGCTGGATCAAGTGCTATTCTGTAGTGTTTAATCCAAGTCTTAAAATTCCCCTGCATGAGCATTGAGGTCACTGAATTTGCCAATTTCTAAATACAGTGTTACATGAATACATGATCTGTTCTGCATATCTGCCTCCGAATGGAATCTTTTGATAAAGTTTCTCTTTTCGGGAACCATGCGAGAACTTGGCATGTCAAAAAACCCTCACCCAAGACCGTGCTTTCTAAGAAAAAAGGACATACTCTCGCTCTCTCTCCCTCTTTCTCCTGTCAATCACAAAGACACTAGCTAACCCGAGGCATCTTTGAGCTCATGTATGTAGTTGACGGCAGATAGCACTTTTCTTCTGAGTGTGCTCCTCTGCCCTGTGACCCGGCACGAACTGCAGTTTGAATACATGGAGTCGGTTGATTTTGTGTGTCTGGAAGGAAGCACAGGTTTGTCTTCACCCTCCACGGCTTGTAGCTGTTGTTTAATAATGGAGATCCTGCTGGTGGGTGGAAGTTGGCAGGTGAACAAAAACTGGGGTGAAAAATACACACGCTACAGCAGTTGTGATGCGTATGGGAACGTGTAACTATTCCGACTGAGCAAAAGAAATGACCGTGTTTGTACTTATTGCAATTAGTAAATTATATTGCATTTAAATGAAAATGTACAAATACCCCGCTTATACATATAACTTTAGGAAAAGTCGAACTTTTACAAGTTCTCGTGTTGGAACGGACTTGAAAAAGTGAAAATATTGATGCATGAGAACTCTGAGTGAATAATGGATGGAGTTCAGGGCTTCATTCCCCTGCACATCAGACCTTCCTAAGAAGAGAGTCTTCCATACTTAGACCACACGTTCTCTGCAAAACCGTAAGGAGCCACAGCTTCTACGCGTTTTTCCGCAAAAAGTAGTGGATTCGAAAGTCGCGTTCGAATGACGCGAAGGAAAGAAAAGCTTTCTTCCGAAATTAAAAACGCGTATCTGTTATATAAGCACCGTACAGTGGAAGGTGAAGTTATTATTATTCTCTGCTCTGAGTTATGGCGAACAGAAGAACGCCGGTCACCTGGTTTTCGTCCTCGTGACAAACTCCAGAAACGCAGACTTATTTGAGACCGGACCCTTTTTAAACAGATGAAATAATGTCTGTACCGCACGAGTCCTGTGCCCAAAGACCTGCGTCACCATTCTCCTCTGGTGCACGCATTCACAATAACAATCAATTACTTTTCAAACATTCACAACTCTCTTTCTTTCAGAACAGGTCGTATATTAGGGTACGAGAACAATGGTATTATTATTTTTCTCTCTATTTCTCTCTGTTATCCGAGGCAACTTTTTTCGCGAAAATTCCTGGCTCGGCTTCCCTCTTTGAATTAGAAACTGTCAATTTAATTGGCCGTGATCTCGTATGCAAAGCTGCTTTTCGTTTATTGCGCCGAGGTCTTATCCTTTAAAATATGAATAAGATGGTCGGATGCTTTGAATTAAAAGCCAGACACCCTGGGTTTCGCCTTAATTCCACCCCTCCCTGTGTTCTGGTGATATATTTTCACCTCGTTGGAGTGCTGAATATTTTAGCATATTAGCATTTCCTTTTTTTTTTTTTTTTTTTTTTTTTTTTATTCCTCATCCTACTTGCCCTTTCTTTCTTTCTCTCTCTCTCTTTTCCTTTCCTTTCTACTATAACTCTGTGCAAAAAGCTTGACAGTTGGCCTCTGAGGAGTCGGGAAGGGAAAAAAAAAAGCTCTCAGAGCCGAAAGCCTTTTTCAGAAGTCACTTAGTCCCCGTAAACAAAACACGAATCTGCAACCAAATCTGTAATCATGTCGAGCTCTAATCCAGCCGAGGAACCTCTTTTCAGGAGGGGGGGAAACGAGGAGGAGAGTGGAGTGCTATCAGCAGAACATTCACAAATGTGTGTGTGTGTGTGTGTGTGTGTGTGTGTGTGCAGGCAGCCAGGCAGGCAGGGTGTTTGCTCCTCAGAGAGCTGTACAGGGCTCAGGTCAGATGGTATGGGATCACAGGCAGGACCCCGGACTCGCCTGTGCTGGGGAGTAAATCAATGGAGTGGGTTGCTGAGGGCCGCTGTGAATTCCCTGCTCATCCTGGCTTTAATTGAAGTCTTGTGTCATCGCTGCTGAAACACAAGCGTTGACAGATGTCGTTCAAAAAAAAAATTAACCGTAGCCACGCCTGTTTTTACCTTTCCTCTTTCATCTCGTCTTCGTCGCGAGCCTCCGTTTTCATAGTCCACAACTTTCGAATGTGAGCGTTTTCCAAAAAGCTACGTTTTTATCGAAAGCTAATAAAAACACATGGCCTTACACATGCTGTATCTTCCATGCATCACTTCAAATATAAAAAAAAAAAAAAAACACCACCAAAACAACAATTATTGTCCAAATCTCGATGGGAAAAATTTCCCACTGATGCACATTTTCTTTGGCCGAGACTCAAATTGTGTGGTGTCGAAAAACATAATCGTCACGCTATGCTGCTATCGGACCCTCGACTTGAGGCAGAAACTCAAGGCATTTTCCTCCACCCCCTCCCCCCACTCCATCAAATAGCAAGTCAGATCAACAAGGCTGCCCAAAGCATCAGCAGTAAACAGGGTGGCATTGTTTTTTGAACCTTTCAATACATTACAATACATTTTAATACTTATAATAATATCAAATATTCCCTTGTTAAATATATAACACTGCCTTGCTGTTATGAGGACGTCAAAATATGTCAGATACACAATTACTGTTAGCTAGCTGAATTGTATTGCTAATAAATAAATAATTAAATAACTAAAAAGAAAGAAGTATTGAGGCATCCATGTTCTTTTATTCCAACTTTGTGCCACTTTGGAGGTTGAAAAATCTTTAAGGCGCTTTTAACAATGGACATTGTCCCAAAGCAGATTTACACAAATATATAATTTATATATAAAATTATCGTTCGTTTTTAGCTTCATTGATAAATTGTATAATTAGTATGTTTTCCCCCAAACAGTGGAGAAGTGGAAGCTCAGTGGTTACGGTTCTGAGATACTAATCGGAAGGTCAGGGTTCCAAGCATCAGTATTGACACTCTTGGGCCCTCGATCAAGGCCCCTAACTGGAATGCTGTATCATGGCTGACCCTGTTTTTTGACCCCACCCAGATTGCCAGGATATGCGAAGAAAGAATTTCACTATGCTGTAATGTACATGTGACAATTAAAAAGCCCCAGGACAATGCAATTGTTTTAAAGTTCTGGGTTAAGATTTCCTACTTACATAAAAAGTTGAATAAAACATTTAATTGTTAGGATTTTGCCAAAAGAATTGTGACAACTGACTTTTCCTCCACTACATACTTCTTCCTCAAACTGGAAACTAAATTTTGGAGGCACACAACTGTTTTTGGTGCAGTAGCATGAATGTTTTTTCCTTCACTTGAAGTGGAAGATCTCCTGCTTTAGAGCTCTGATCCTCAACCGTATTGAACAATGAATTGGAACACTGACTGCACCCCAGGCCTCCTCAACTCATTTACATCAGTACCTGACTTTAGTGTCTGAATGATCGCAATCTCCACAAGCAACCTCAAAAATCTAGTGGAACATCTTCCCAGAAGAGTGGAGGTTATAGTGACAGCAAATGGGGGCTCAATATTGAATGGGATGTCCAAAAAGAGGCACATAGCAATCTTATGGCGAGTTGTCCACAAGATGTTCTAATAACATGAGAAAGTCCATCCAAAAGATCTCTAAATAAAATATTACATATTTCAGAGCTTGACATCAAGGGCACTTCATATCATTTCCATTTCTCTTTCTTTCACCTACTGTGACTTTCTGACTACTAGTCAAAATCAGGGCACACTCTCTAAAATCTAGTGGAACATCTTACCAGAAGAGTGGAGGTTATTATAAGAGCAAATGGGAACTAAATGGAATGCGATGTTCAAAACAATACACATAACAATCTTCTGCCCAGGTTTCCACAAACTTTTATCATTATAGTGTAAAAAGTATACTTATTTCAAGCATTCAAGAACTGGGCTGGAAATTTCCTCAAAATGGCCTTCACACAATCTAATGAACAGATATGGAAAAATCTCATTTCCTGTATGAAAAAAAAAACGCTGAACACTACTTATAACGCGATGCTGATAATAATCACAGGTTGAGAGGTTTTCGGATTGAAATACCCTGCTACTACTGTGATACGAGAAGAAGCCTCGACACAGCTTCATGCTTTTCGGACAGATTTCGAAGATATTTTCCAATAATAGTATGTCTCGGTGTGATTTATTCCACTGGCATTTGAATTGAAGAACAAAATCTTGTTATAGCTTAGTTCCTGTTATCGCTACATTTTATCCCCCTCAAAATGAATGAAATTAAAATAAATAAAAAAAACCCACAAGAAATCGCAAAGCTCAGGAACACTTTCCCATGTCTGGTTCAGAGCTCTGACACTGGAGACTCCTTCTCTAAATAGTTATATAAACTACTTTACAGAAAAGCTTCACTATGTACATGATGAGCGTTCATATTTGTTCGTTATTTTATATTGAATAAAATGCCGCATTATAAAAATGGCCTAATTGAGACTATTTCTCGCAATTCTGCCTTTATTTCTCGCAATGCTGACTGTTTTACTCGCGATTCCGACTGTTTTACTCGCAATTCTGACTTTATTTCTCACAATTCTGCCTTTATTTCTCACGGTTCCGACTGTTTTACTCGCGATTCCAAATGTTTTACTCGCAATTCTGACTTTATTTCTTACAACTGACTTCATTTTTTTCCGATTTCGACTTTATTTCTCGCAATGTTGACCGTTTGGCTCGCGATTCTGACTGTTTTACTCGCTATTCCGACTTTTTTTTTTTTTTGCCAGTTGAGCAGCCTCACCCCGTCTGTAGTGCCAGAAAGCTTTACACATTGAAAATGAAATAGGCTACAATCAATAGATCGGTCTGTGAAACAATAGATAAAATCATAGAGACTATTTTAGGTGTGGATTCACAAACTCTTTTGTCTTGTTCAGGGACAAGACAAAGGCCAAGCCTTAGCTTCTGTCTGACATGTACATGTACGTGTTACATTGCAACATTAAAGCAGGAGCAGAAGTCAAGCTACCTCTTGATTCTTAAAAAAGTACTTCGAATTGTCAGAAATAAAGTCAGAATCGCAAGAAATAAGTCGGACTTGCAAGAAATAAAGTCGGAATCATGAGAAAAAAAGATCGGAATTGCGAGAAGTAAAGTCAGAATCGCTAGAAGTGAAGTCTGAATCACGAGAAATAAAGTCTGAATTGTGAGAAATTAAGTCGAAATTGCAAGGAAAAAAGCTGGAACCGCGAGAAAAAACGTGGACTTGCGAGAAAAATTCTGAATCGGAAAAAAATAAAGTGTCAATTAAGCAAACTTTTTCTTATGTGGCAGAAACAGGCTTCCATAGAATAGGTCATTTGTGGTTAGTGCAGAAATTAAAAAAATTTATTAGAACTTTCGACCAATCAGAATCAATTTTAGGCCGGGCTGTGATATAAAGTCGTTGCTACACATTTGGCAGACTCTCTTTATCAGAGTGACTTACAATTATATGTCATTTATATAACTGAGCAGTTGAGGGCTTTGCTCAAGGGCCCAGCAGTGGTAGCTTGGTGTTTGAACTGCTGAGATTTGAACTCACAACCATCTGAACAGATCTTAACCACTGAGCTAATACCTCCACCTACACAATGGCCTCTGCTAGCAGGGATATTTCTAATTTTTTTGTTTGGTTTTTCAAGGAATGCAGTACAGACGGGTGTGGGATTAGTGTGTCTGGTCTCACACACACACACACACACACACACACACACACACACACACAGTTGAACAAAAATGTGTTCTGCACTGTGACTCTCTGTTCTTGCTCTCCTCGCACCAAATGCCTCCAGAAACACAACATTAATAACGGTTATCTAGACACACAGACTATAGACACATCATTTTAGCCTTAGCCTTAGATAGCCATACTGCTGCTTGGAGACACATCTAAAGAGGGCAGATAGACATCAGAAAGAGGCCAGGTCCCAATTTCTGCCACAGAGCAAGCACTGGGATGGGGAGCACGATGGAAAGAGAGATGGACGGAAATGGAAAGAGGGAGGCAACATAAGCGCTTTTTCTGGCCGTGTGTCTGTTTGAGCGAATGGACCATGTGACAGGACATGTCACACTGAGTGACAAAGCTAGAGAGGGAAAAAAAAGACTTGTGGAAAAAAAAAAAGGAAAAACATAAATGAAACGATAGACAGAGAAGGAAGGGAAGAAGATGGAGACGATGGAAACCAGGGGTTTTAACATTGCATGTGTGTGAAAGAGGAGGAAGAAGTGGACGTACATATAGGAGCCTGTGTGGAGGAGAGGTCAAGGTGTAGGGAGGGTGGGAGAGTGAGGGAACAGGCAGGGTTGTCAGGGATGAGGGGGAGAGAGAGAGAGAGAGAGAGAGAGAGAGAGAGAGAGAGAGAGAGAGCGAGAGAGATAGAAGTGGATATTTCAAATACCTTCCAGTAATGTCAGGTTCTTTCCAACTTTTTACTATGGCCTTGAAGCAAACAAGCAGCACTTCTGTGCATCATACTGCAAACTTCTAAATCTCAAAGAATGAAAGAGCAAGGGAAAAAAAGAAAGATTGTAAGTGAGTGATAGAGGGAGAGAAAGTGAGAGAGCATGAGAGAGAATGATTGAGTGAGTAAGAGACAATGAATGAGCAAAAGACAAAGGCACACTGAGAGAGAGTAAGAAAAAAAAGGAGAGATAGAGTGTGATAGATTTCAAGAGAGAGAGAGAGAGAGAGAGGGTGAAGGACAGAAAGGGAGTGTTTGTGAGTAAGTGACAGAGCGAGAGAGAGAAAGATTATGAGTGAGTGAATGAAAAAAAGAGATTGTGAGTGAGTGAAGGATTGTGAGTTAATGGAGGGTGAGAAAGAGAAACAAAGAGAGTGAGAGACAGTAAGCGAGAGAAACAGCTGAGAGAGAGAGAGAGAGAGAGAGAGAGAGAGAGCGAGCGAGAGAGAGAGAGATTAAGTGAGTAAGAGTTAAAGAATGAGCAAAAGACAAAGACAGACTGATCATCAGTAAGAAAAAAAGGAAAATGGAGAGTGAGTGTGTAAGAGAAATATTTCAGGAGAGAGATTAAAGGACACAGATTGAGAGTAAAAGATTGTGGGTAAATGATGGAGAGAGAGAGAGAGAGAGAGAGAGAGAGAGAAGGAAAGAGAGAGGTTGTGAGTAATGAAAGATAGACAGATTGTGAGTGATAGATGGAGTGAGAGAGATAGAGAGAAAGATTTGAGTAAGTCAAGAAAGGAAATAAAGGGAGAGGTGAATGAATGATGGAGGAAGAGAGATAGTGAGATTGTTAGTAAGTGAAAAAGAGAAAGAGAGAGATTGTGAGTGAGCATCAGAGAGAGATAGAGAGCAAGAGCGAGAGAGAGAGAGAGAGAGAGAGAGAGAGAGAGAGAGAGAGAGAGAGACTGTGAGTAAGAAAGGAAAGAAAGGAAGAGGTTGTGAGTAAGTGACAGAGATGGAAAGAGAGATACTGTGAGTAAGGAAGGAATGAGTGGAAGGAACTGTGAATGAGTGAAAGAAAGAAAGGGAGAGGTTGTGAGTGAGTGATGGATAGAGAGAGATTGTGAGTGAATGATGGAGAGAGATAGAGATAGAAAGATTGTGAGTGAAAGAGAGAGAGAGAGAGACAGAGAGAGAGAGTGAAAGAGAGAGAGAGAGAGAGAGAGAGAGAGAGAGAGAGAGAGAGAGAGATTTTGAGTGACTGAAAGCAAGAGAGTGAAAAAGATGGAGAAAGGCTAACTGAGCGAAGTAAAGAAAGTGAGATATTGTGAGTGTGATGGGGAGAGAGAGAGAGAGAGAGAGAGAGAGAGAGAGAGAGAGAGAGAGTGTGAGTGAGTGAAGGAAAGAAAGGGAGAGATTGTGAGTGAGTGATGGAGAGAAAGAGAGAGAGAAATATTGTTAGTAAGTCAAGGAAGGAAAGAAATGAAGAGGTTGTGAATGAGTGATAGAGAGAGAGAGAGTGAGAGAGAGAGAGAGAGAGAGAGAGAAAGAAAGTGAAAGGCAGAGTAAGAGACAGAAACAGCATGAGCATGAGAGAGAGAGAGAGATTGATTGATTAGAAGATAAATAATGAGCGAAAGACAAAGACACACAAAGGCAGTAAGAAAAAAACGAGAGATGGAGAGTGTGAGAGAACGATTTCACGAGAGACTGAAGGACACAGACTGAGAGAGAGATTGATGGAATGAGAGAGAGAAAGACGAAGAGAGTGAGAGGCAGCATGAGAGACAGAGATCGAGTGAGTGTGTGAGAGATAAAGGATGAGAGAAAGGCCACGAGAGAGGGAGAGGCAGTACGAAAACGATCGAGAGATCGAATGCGAATGTGTGAGAAAGACGTCCGGAAAGTAAACGAGTGGATAAAGGGATGCTTTGGAGAAGAAAAGGACTGATAGTAATTTGTATACAATTGTAATGACAGTCTGATAGCCGTCGCTAACCTCTGATGTCATCAGTGTGCGCCTCATACTCCATACATGATGTTTGCTTGATTATCCTGTTGTTTGCTAGCCTCCAAAAAATATTAGCGTTAGCTCAAGAGCTAGATTTATCTTCAAATACAAGTAGCCTGAAGGCATCTGTCTTGCTAAATACTAGCTGACATCTAATGAATATTGAGCAGCATTAGCTGAACATTTTTATTTCAGTGCTGTGTTTAGCTAGTTCTTCAAGATACATTCAGCTCAGAAAAATTCCCTCTCTGGGTTGTGGGAGCTTAATGGTTAAGGTTCTGGGTTACTGATCGGAAGGTTGCAGGTTTGAGCCTCGGCTAGTAATTGTGATGTTTTATGAATGATTCGTTTATTTTGAACGAATCTTAAATGTGACTCAGAAGAACGAGTCATCTTAAAGAGTGATTCGTTCGTTTTCTACTGGACGCGTACAAGCAAAGGAACGCAAAATCTCCCTAGGTTTTATACAGGAGACTGAATTGAGTAGTTCACCTCTCGACTCTTCTAGTCCGAGTCGTTTGTTCTTTTATCATAGCATAGACGCCATAAAGTTTATTCAAGGATTAAAGAATCTAAATGAACTAAGTGATTCAAAAAAAGATTCGTTCATTTTGACTAACAAGATTCAAAGAACCAAGAATTATCCGATCTTCCCATCAATGGCCCAAGCACTGCCAAGCTGGGGCCCTCAAGCAAGGCCCTTAACCCTTTCAGCTCCAGAGGCGCTGTATCATGGCTGATCCCAGCTTGTGCTGAAATGTACATGTGACAAGTATATGTATCTAATTCTTTCAGTAAGTTCGGTTCCCTTTTTGGTCTACTTCCTGTTTATTGTGTATTTTTTGCATCACTTTCATATTAACAACATCCTCCTATTGATTCACCCCCAACCATGATCCACATCAGGACTGGGAAAAAAATCACGAGCTGTAATCAAGACACTGTCGTTGAGTCTGAGTGGACTCATGTATAATGCGTATTATATATTTTATTTTGGAATACTTTAATGATCCCACATAAAAATTGTTAATTCTTTACATAAACCAGCAATGTTTGGAAGCTGGGCTCAGATAGGATACAATGCCCCTGGAGCACAGAATGTTAGGGGCCTTGCTCAAGGGCCCCAATATCGGGGTTTAAACCCTTGACCTTCCATTCAGTAATCCAGAGCCTTAACCATTGAGCTACAACTTCACTCCTGATAGGACGTTAATTTGAACATGAATACGAAAACACCGCCCCTTTTACATCATTAATTCTGACTCCACCCTCGTGCCTTGACTTCTACGTCGCATCAACGTCGGCGTGAACGTTGTTTTTCGGCAGTGGAGTTTCCTTTAAAAACGATTGGAAAGGTAGAGGATTGATTAGGATAAAATCCTAGTAGAGTTGAATGACAGATTCACTACTTGTCTGTCCATATACTTTACATAGACTTTTCCAGCCATATGTGGTTCTTCCCCAAACTGTTACCACAAATTTGGAGGCGTTTTTTTGGAGATTTTCCCTTCACTTGAAGTAGGAGACCCAAACCTGTTCCAGCATGACAATGCAAACCCTGTGCACAAAGCCAGCTCCATGAAGATCTGCTTTGCATGGGCTCGAGTAGAAGATCTCCTGCTATAGAGCTCTGACCTCAACCCTATTGAACACCTTTCTTTGGGCCTCCTTACCCTGCATCAGTACCTGACTTGTGGCTGAATAAGCACAAATCTTCACAAAATATAGTGGAACATCTTTCAGGAAGAGTGAAGGTTATTAAAAGGGCAAATGGAGACTGTAAATGTTCAAAAAGCACATACTAATCTTTTGATGAGGTGTCCACAAACTTTTGTTCGTGTTTGTATTTGTAGCTGTGCTTAGTTTGGTCTATTCCTAGTGCTGGATTTTAGGCGAGTACTGTTGCAGCTTGTACACACACTGCACTTTCAAGCACATTTCTCACAATATTAGCTTTTTTGTGGCATGGGCACTAAGCTGCTATCTTACACGTTGTAAAGATTCAGGACTGTGATGTAATCTGCTGAAACGATCTCGATTCATAATTGAACACATTTTTTTTAACGACGTCTGATTTTGGTCCGCGAGAGCAAAATCAAGCCGAATGTTTTTGCCGACAGACATTTCTGCGTTGTTGTATCCAGACGTGGAGAACGCGATGTGTGGCGGCATGTAGCAGTTTTTCCCCCCCCGACTTCACGTGTGTGTTTAGATAAACAAGACAGACGGGAAGACAGAAAGATTCGTATCCGTGCGCACGATAAGAATCGAAATGTTGAATAATTGCACTGGGAAAGCTTCATGAGTACGAGTATTCGTGAGTGTTTGGAACTCTGCGGTCGACCGGGGCCTGGTTTTACCGCTTTACCGCTCGGCCCTTCCCTCCTGCAGGCTCGGAGTTCTGGAATGTTCTATCCTCCGTGGATTGCTTCTGACAAGCTGAAACAATGTCAGCTTGCTTTTGCTGACTGGAGATGTTTTTTTTCCATCAAATTTTTGGAGATTGCAGAACTGGACAGTGGGCAGATAACTGAGGTTGTGTGTGAGCCTCCGCTTCTGGCTCAGTGTGTGTGTGTGTGTGTGTGTGTGTGCATTAATGAGCAGCTGAAGACTAGACTTGGCTCCTCTGTATGGCTCCATTGCCAGTCCTAGATCCTAGATCCTGTTTTTAGTTATTCTTTAACCAGCATTCCTGGAGTGAATTCACTGTATTCAGGGAAACTTTGTTTTTTTTTTCTCCAGCATCGCATTTGTGTATGCCATGAATAATGGAGAAATGTGGAAAAATAGTAACTCATGTCTTCATCTTTAACACTTGAATCAGTTTTTGTTGCTAAATGGCTTCCATTATTACTCGCTCAGTACTCAAATCGACCCGTTTTCTTCTGTGTATCAGTGTTTTTTGTTGGATCACAGGCACCAGCTCGTATTTGTGGATCCTATAAAACATTAAATATAACTCTAACAGGATAAAAAATACATGCCATTTGTTAATCCAGGGAAAATCATTAGTGTTGGGAAACTTCAGGAGGTCCTATGCAAGTCTAATCGAAGTATTGGGAATCATAATGAGGTGGGGAGGTGGTAGCTTAGGGTTTAAAACATTGGACTTTGGATCTGAAGGGAATAAGTTCCAATCCCAGACACTGCTAGTGCTACTCCTGGGTCCTTGAGCAAGGCCCTTAACCCCGTAGCTGCTCAGTTGTATGGATGAGTAAATGTAAGGATGAGGGCATCTGCCAAATTATGGGAGGTGGTACGGCTCCGGGTTACTGATCGAAAGGTTAGGGGTTAAAACCCCGGTATTGCCAAGATGTCAGTCTTGGGGCCCTTGAGCAAGGCCATTAACCCTCTGTGCTCCTCGCAAAAGAATAAAATAATTTTTTCCTTGTGGAAACAAATAAAGTATTCTAAAATGTCAAATAAGTCAATAATTGCCATTCATGTCTTTAACCATGATGTATGAATATACAGGAATAAGATGGACTCACTTATTTACTTACTCCTGATCAGAAGGTTATGAGTTCAAATCCCAACACTGTCAAACTGCTACTGCTGGGCCCCTCAGCAAGGCCATTAACCCTCAACTTCCCCGTTATATGACACTTGAGTGAACTTGCAGCATTTCGGTCTTGATTTCGGATTGTCTTTTTGCACCTAAAAAGTTTAACATTGTAACTACCAAAACACCTCACCAAACATTTACGCCATTTAGCAAACATCCAGAGTGACTTGATATCATTCTCAGAAGATATGGGGTCAAGGGCCTTACTAAGGGGCCCAGGAGTGGCAGCTTGGTGTGGCTGAGACTTGAACTTATGACTTTTAAATCCAAATGCCTTAACCATTAAGCTACCACCTCCCTATCACCATAGATCGGCTAGAAGAGTTTAGAAGATTTAGAGGTCAGATTGTATCACC
This sequence comes from Silurus glanis, assembly GCA_014706435.1. NCBI lineage: Eukaryota > Metazoa > Chordata > Actinopteri > Siluriformes > Siluridae > Silurus > Silurus glanis. The sequence goes on from JAAIIK010000143.1 coordinate 635,710, forward strand.
CGGTGAAGTGTTTGTAATATCTTGAGGTCATGATGTTAATATAATCACCGTAACGCCGAGTCTCAGCCCGTTGCCCAGGCTGTGTGAGAAACAGAGCGAGTGAAAAAAGCTAGATGAAGCTGTAAGCATGTTTTTTTCTGTGTGTGTGTGTGTGTGTGTGTGTGTGTGTGTGTGTGTGTTTGCGAAGTGGCGCCACTATTGAGAGGCAGGCTCTGGGGAGCCCAGCGCTAAACTTGATCAAACCGGTCTATTTGTCTTAAAGCTCCGGAGACCTGCCTCACTTCCTGTTGTGTAATGCCGCCTGTTCCACGTCTCTGACACAGAGTAGCCAGGCCAGACCTTTCCAACCCAGAGAGAGAGAGAGAGAGAGAGAGAGAGAGAGAGAGAGAGAGAGAGA
>JAAIIK010000143.1:636116-646349 GCA_014706435.1 Silurus glanis
GAGAGAGAGAGAGAGAGAGAGAGAGAGAGAGAGAGAGAGAGAGAGAGCGAGAGAAAGAAAGAAAACAGCATTCTGCTGGCACACAGCACATTCCTGTTTGAATATGCTGCTGTCCTTTTTGGAACATTCCCTTCCTACTTTTTTTTTTTTTTTTTTTTTTATTTCCAAACCCTGAGCTTGATCAGGAATTTTCTTAAACAGCCCAAGGCGAGCTGCTGACTGAAAAAAATATACCTGAGATCTTCTCCTTCCCATATTTTCATTCATTTTGACTCATTAAATCTGTTTTTCTTGGCAGAACGCCTTACACAGCTGGCTGGTTTCCATTCGGCCGTAACAAACACCCCATACGTGCATAAAACGTATATTACACAAAGGGAGTCCATTATTGCGTTATTACATCCGTATTTTACATACACGTCATGTCGTTTTCTCTCAACGAAATCAGATGATCGCTTTTCAACACCTACTTCTGTACATTTCTCCACTTCTGTGACGGAGCGGTGTTCCGGCGCCTTTTTTTTTTCTGTAGCCAATCGGGTGACAGAGCTGTTCGGTTCTCAGTTCTGATTGGTTGAAAGGTGTTTACATTTATGTAACCAGCTCTGAGAGCTACTACAAGATATAACACAAATGACAGGGTTTATAAATACTATATAGTACAGTGGTCCCCCGCTTATCGACCGGCTCGGACATCGACTGTTTCGCTTAGCGAACAGTTTTTCGACCGAAATTTGCGCCCGCTGAACGACCAAATGCCCGCTTATCGACCTTTTTTTACCCCGACCCACGTGGAGCATTTTTTTTTTGTTACTTTTGTAATGTTTTGAATTTATACTTTTTACTGTATTATTGTCAGAAATCCGCCTGCCACGCCCCCTTCGGCGGCTGTCAAAACCTCCGCTTTCCCTGAAGCCCCCGGTTTCAACCATGCACACCTGGGGCTCATTATTCACTCATCCCCAGCTCCTATATAAACCCCTCATTCATCCACACTCCTTGTCGGTTATTGTTGGTATGTGAAGGTGTTTGGTGCATGTTTGTCTGTGGTTTCCCTGTCACACGTATTCCTATGCGTTTCTTCCTTTCCGGACTCCACGCGCTCTCCACGGCTGCGCTTTCTTTCCAAAGCGCACCCCGGATTACCTTTTTCCTCCCGTGCGTTCGCCCGTGGACCTCGCCCTTCCAGGACGTACCACGGATATCTCTCTCTTGTTCGTCGGGATTCTATGGACTGCCGGGTGTGTGTGTGTGTGTGTGTGTGTTTTTGTGTTAAACTCCGGCTTTGCCTCCGCTCATTACACTGCATAACAATTATATACAGTATTATTTATGTACCTGTATTATTTAGTATTAATACTGCTAAAAACAGGGCAAAAATTGTTAATAAATGGGTATCGGTGGAGGTCGGGAACAGATTAATTGGTTTTCCATTATTTCTTATGGGATAATTACATTCGCTCTTCGACCTTTTCGCATTTCGACCGATTTTAAGGAACGGATTAAGGTCGATAAGCGGGGTACCACTGTATAGTATAAGTACGCTGCTGTTTCTATAGTAACAGCATTTCTTTAGTTGAATAGTAGATTTAGATCATTCAGTACTAATAGTAGAAATAAAAGTATAATCTTTGCTATTAGGAAGATTTCTGTAAGGAAATGTTTTAATCTCCAGATGGTTTTTTTTTTACGTATTAATTTCAAGAGAAGGTTGAATGAAATAATGACCGTTTAAAGCTGCTATAACATAAGTGATACTGTATATAGCTTGAGCTAGGATGTTATTAGGTTTGCCGTTTCCTAACCGACTGTTTTCTCCCTAGGTACACACAGACTCCCGATATTCACCCGAAAATACTCGTGAGGTGAAAAGCTACAGTTTCGAGCTGACGACAGTGGTTAAAGGTTGGAAATCCAAATTCACCAAAGTCCAAATCCACTAAAGCAAAACAACTCATCAGTAAGTAGATTTGGTTGAAATTGGCTAGCGAATATGAATAAAAATACATATGATGAACTACACTATATGGACAAAAGTTTGTGGACACCTTAGCATGCCATATTTAGTCACTATATTTCCTGTTATAATAACCTCCACTCGAGAGTTGTAGAGCCACAGTGGTGTTTGTAAAGTCAGGCCAAATATGGTGTTCAATAAGGTTGCGGCTGTTGTACCAGGCCACTCAAGATCTTCCCCTCCAACCCATGTAAAGCAGATCTTCATGGAGCTGGAACAGGTTTCTCCTAGTTCAAGTAAAAATGTAAGGCTATCACATCCAAAGACTTTCTGTACAATTGTCTGCCTGCAACATTTAGTCGGGAAAGTCAGGTGTCCCAATACTTTTGTCCATGTAGTGTATAAAAGTGTGACCTCCAATACGTGACTTTTGTGAATACCATTAAGGCTGACTCTGAGGTAAAATGTTTTAGTATCACGTATAAAACAAAGCAAATATGAACACATTTTATCTTAGAACCTGTATATACACACAGTTAGTCCCCGAGTTACACTGGAGATACAGTCTGATGACCGCATGGTAACTTGAAAAGTCGAGACATGTCTTAAACTACCCAGTACTCTTGAAGAATGATGATCAGTATGGAATAGTATGCTGTAATATTTCAATAATTTACCATATTACAGTACATCATTTAGCAAAACAAAGCAATTGACAGTACCGTACTGTATAAACTATATAGTATATGTGGATGTGGCTACATTTGCCTTCCGTGCGAAATTTTACAATATTGTCGTCTTCGTGAGATCGACAAATCGCAAGTGGAGCCATTGTAACTCTGGGAATATCTGTACTGTATAAAGGTGTGACCCTTTTGGCTTTTTAAATAATTTTAAGGCTTACTCTGAGGTAAAATTTCTCTGTATCATGTAAAATAACATGTAACGACAAACACAGTTTAGCTTATATGTTATTTTACATGATACAGAGAAATTTTTACCTCAGAGTAAGCCTTAAAATTATTTAAAAAGCCAAAAGGATAATTGTACATTGGTCATGTTGATTAGCGGATAAAAAACGTTAAAAAAGTATTTTTAGAACAAAAATTTAGAACAAAAAAGAAAATTGTGATTAAGTTGCGATTAATTACATGATTGTCATGAGTTAACTCGTTAATTAATCGCAACTTAATCACACTTTTTTTCCTGTTCTAAATGTACCGTAAATTAATCCTTTTTTTTTTTTACGTTTTTTATACGCTAATCAACATGACCAATGTACAATTATGGATGCTTTATACAAATATATGTTTATTATTAGTGAAACCAAACTCAACATAGAGCATGAAGACAAAATATTATTGTGCTTTAATTTACGTAAATTATCACGAGACCACATGGAACTTTTGCTATGTTTCCACAACGACGGTTTTATTCGCCGGACCTGTGCTCACGCGCTTGATTTGAGACTTGGCGCGTCTGTAAAATAATTGTTTAGTGAATAAAACATTTTTTCGGTGAAGTAAATTACATTTTTTTATATTCGAGTAAAGAAAGGGCGAACAAATGTGTGTTGCGTTGAATGTTTTAGTTTCGCCTCTTTTATATGCATTTACTTAAAAATTATCAAACAGAAATGCGCGCCGCATTAATTACGCGTTAATACAATTAGCGCCGTTGAAATGGATTTGCGTTAATGAGTTATTAACGAATTTTATATACGTTTGACTCATACGATCTCTTTTTTTTTTTTAACCTAGAGCTTGTTTTTCCTCGAATCGCCTTTCCCTAACGTGTTTGTACTCACGCCTATTTTGAATAAGCGCTGTCCAAATAAGATTGTACGACCCCAAAAATATTCCATTAACCTCTCAGAGGATTGCGAGCGCCAGAGTGCCGGTGCAGCGTGCTGAGAGCGGGTGGCCTGTGGCTTCTGAGGGCTGGGCACATGTGGTAAAGAGGCTAATGCATTTGTGTGGAGAGATCGAAGCGGAGCAGTGTACCTCCCCCTGTCATCCATCTCTCATCTCCCCCTTCTATACCTCTCTTCCTGGTTGAGTGGATGCGGAGCGCCACACACGGCACTCACACCCTCTTTCCACCTCCCACACACACACACACACACACACACACACACACACACACACACACACATTGGGGGGAAAAACCCTGTGCGCTCAACCTCATCTTGTTTGGCTGCACTCACTCCTACATGCACAAACAGATGCACATTTCTGCCCTTAAGAATATAAGTGATAGAAAGAGCAAGAATTAAGCATTAATGTACCCCACACAAACACACACAAACACACACACACACATCGTTTTAACCCCCGCCCCGATTGCTAGCACAGTTAGCAAAAAAATCATGCCCAGAACTTCTTCTCTGGCTGTCCATTTTTAACACGTCATATTAAGTAGTAGAGATGTAGGTGCATATGTCAGCATCCCAGAATGCAACACAGAGCAAGTTAGCGATCTACAGCAGCGGCGGTGGTGTTAGCATCAAATTCGGAGCGTTGGTGGTTGAGGGGCAGTTTCGTGGCGTGGAGAGATTAAGCCTAGTCCTACACTGAAATGCCACTTTCAACCAGATTAACAGAAATCTGCTTTTCTCTCTTATGGTTTTTTAGTGTGGTCCAGAATTCAACAGGCTGATTTTATGGAGAAGGACTAGAGCTAGTTCAAGATTAAATTGTAGCTTGAAATAAATCTACCAGGAGTGCAGAGGTGAGAAAGCAGAACAGACGGAAACATCGGTGTCCGATTTTTTTTTTTTTTTCCTCCACGGAGCAGTTTCACGCAAGGCCATTTTCCCATGAACCCTTAGTGCTCACAAAGTGTATATTACTATTATACATATGATAATTATTACAAACAGATTGAACATGCGACTCAACTGACCATGATACAGAATACTGATTGTTCATGAACGATTCGTTCATTTTGAGCGACTCTTTAATGTGACTCAGAACAAGTACAAAGAGCGATTCGTTCATTTTCTACCGGACGCACACGAGCAAAGCATCCCGAAATCTCCAGAATCGAGTAGTTTACCTCTCCACTCTTCTAGTCCGAGTCGCTCGTTCTTTTAATCATGTGACTCCTGTATACGCTATGCAGTGCATTACACAGGAAAGAGAATTGAGCAGTTCATCTCATGAGTCTGAGTCGTTCGTCATTTTATCACGTGACTCCCATAGACTATATGAAGGTATTTGAAGGAGTCAAGGAATGAAATGAACGAGATTCAAAGAACCAAGTCATTAAAAATGATCCGATCTTCCCATCACTGATACAAAATCAGTGCGTGATTCATTAATAGATGAATAGAAGTAAAAAAACTGCGACTGAAACGAAGAAAAATAAATAATTATATGGTGACTTTTTTTTTTTTTACAGCACAGTAAAATTATTTCTTCGCATATCGCAGTGATGTTTGGAAGTGGGGGTCAGAGCACTGGGTCAACCATGACACAGCGCCCCTAGAGGACAGAGGGTTGATGGCCTTGCTCAAGGGTGCCGTGAGCGGCAGCTTGGTCATACTGGGGCTTGAGCCCCTGACCTTCCGAACAGTGGATAAAATGGAGATAAAATAGTGATCCATGGCCTGGTACTTGGTCAACAGCCTGGTAGTTGTGGAGCCGTGGACTAAATCACTGCCGCATCAGAAACCTTAAATAACCAGAACACGTCTACTGCAAGATATTATAATGGAAGCATACATTTTTTTTTATATTATTCAGATATTAATTAGAAGCAGTTTCAAGTACGAGCCATGAATTATTCCACTAGAGTGAAACTCAAACGTGTGCATGTACGAGTATAGGGTGTGCACCTGTGCGTTTACAGTGCATCAGATTTGTTCCACCACCAGGACTATAATATCCAAAAAGTTCAACTTCGGGAAATCAAAAAAAAAAAACAAAAAAAAAACGAATCTCACTGGAACTCTATACAGCAGCTTCTTTTTCTGTAACGGAGCTGCTTTTCCGCTCGGCATGTTCACCGCTTTGAGAGGGTCAGCATTACCTGCTTCAGGATTCAGGTCAGGAGGAATGAAGCCAGGAATGCCTGGTGCAGAAGAACCAACATGCTTCAAATTACAGGCTGCCTTTTTTTTTCCCCCTCTACCTAAAAAACAGCTAGGCATTGTTAATTTTTTCCAATCCTGCACTTGAGTTTCTTCTGTGCACGAAGCTCGGCAGCTCGGGTTACGGCGTATATGAAAGCGGAGATCGAGAGGTACATGTGTACAGGCTACTTAATCCTGTCGGAGGGACGGTTGGAGAGAAATGTGTAGGGTAGAAACGACAGGGAAAGACGTGCACGTGGTATACCGATGCTTTCTGCGACGAGCAGCAGAGTGTGTTTGCGTTCAAGCCTCGGGTTATTTCTGCAACTCTGCTCAGCTAGGGTCAGCTCTCTCTCTCTCTCTCTCTCTCTCTCTCTCTCTCTCGGGGTGTGTGCCAGAGAAAGAAAGATTGAGATAGAAAAAGGACACCGAAATTTCACCTCGAAAAAATGCTCAGGAACGAATTACTACTCTGATCACATCTCACTGGATCTTTACACACTCATATTTTTTTTTATTTCATTTTATATTGTACGTAATATTTTAACCCTCATACGTACATTTTTCCTACATTTGAACATTCATCTTTTTTAATTGTATTTTCTTCTCCATATATATTCGCCATAAAATGTTTTTCCTTTATATATTACTATTTTTTATCGTTTTTATTATACTTTTTCTCACCATATATTCTATTAATATTTCCCTCTCTATATTATACATGTATTATTGTTACTAAATTTTTGAAAGTTTTCCTTAATATTTAATTTTTTTAGCATTATTTTTTATATACTTTTGCCTCATGTCACCATATATTCTATTAATATTTTTCCCTCTATATATTGTACATTTATTTTATATTTAGATTTCTATTGTTTTTTTTTTAAATAACTTTTAGAAAAGAAATTTCATATATACATATTTTTTTCTCTCAATATATTAGATTTATTTCCCAATATTCATCCTCTATATAATTTGTTATATTTTATAATATATATATATATATATATATATTTAGATCTATATATTTATTGTACATTTTTATTTTTTAAATCATTATTTTTTAGTTTTTATTATATTTTATCTTCACCTTTTTCTCCTGATGTTTTGGCAACACCGTATGTAACCGTTAAGGACAATAAAGTACTTGGCAAAAAAATAAAATAAAATAAAAGAGAGAAAGGAGAGAGTAGACAACAGCTTGGGTTCCCTACACTTCATCCACGAGCCCTCACACATCCAGCACGGTCACATGACCGCGGTGAAATCCTGTCCCGAGCTCACAGAGGAAAGTTGGCACCTAGCGTCCAGCGCCCGGCCGCCAACTCGCACCTCGGCATCCGCACACAAGAGGTGTGGCAAAGGCCATCCCGGATACCTCACCCTTCACACACACACTCGTCACCACCAGCCATTTACATTTAGACTAAATATTATTATATGGACAATCTTTTCAAATTTAACGGTTTATCTACCGTTCAGTGCTGCATCGTTGGATATTTGCACCTTCTTGTATGCAAGTTAGTTCTGTGCCATGTTGTTCGATGGAACACTTTGGTCCTGGAGAAACATGGTTTCGTTTCCCTGTGTACGCTACATACTGCGTGTATCTGAAATGACAAATCCACATGACTCCATGAATAACGAACAAAAAGGCTTAACGGATGAAAAACATCCCATAATATGAAGTTCCAGGGATTAGTTTTTTTTTTTTTATACCAGGTGGAATAACCTGATCCGTCTTTTCCACCTCCACGTACTCCAACCGGAGCAAGATTTCCAAATTTAATTTTTCATAAATACAAATTCTAGTGAAACCTGGAATATTTGTTATATTCCCAGTGTTATAATAAACTGGGAATATAACGGAGCGAGTTGTTTATGCTGGCGCTGTTACAACGATATCCAATCTGAGGAGAAATAAAACAAACATTCGGAGCTCACTTCCGAAACCAAAAGCTACTTTCGACACGCAGCGATGCCGAATGAATGAGGATTCTGGAGTAGATGTAGAGGAGCCTTCCAAGCCTTCCTTGAGTCTTTATCTCTAAGAGACAACCAAAATCTAAGCCAAGTCCCAACTTCGGAACGTCTTTAACGTTTACATCATCCAGATCGACGTACATTTGTTATACCAGCAGGGATCTTAACCCATGACCTTCCGATCAGAAGTCCAACATCTTCTTTACTACCATGATGTCCAGTCATATGGGAAAAAGAGAACCAGTCCGATTTTGCCTTTGAAAAAACCAAGCGCTTCTGAATGAACTCTGGCGGAGAGGTCGGTGCAAATGCTGGTGACAAAATCCCAGAATGCAGTTCAAGCTGTATTGAGTTATGCCGTTTGGCAGGATAGTGATACATCGATGGAGGTAGCTGACGGCCTCAACATGAGATGAGGACTACTAAAGCACCGCTGCATCTGTCTGTTTATACAGGCTAAATCAGACTGGCACCACTGTCGAGAGCTGTAAATCAATGGAAGAATCTTGACTCCCATTGACGATAGAGTGTTAATTATAAACATTAATATGCAACTGTGGCTTTTTCCAGGCACAAGAAGATTCAGAAATAAATCCAAATACACTCTCTGAAACATTCCCATCTCCCCATGAGTTGTTTGCTAAGCCAGCATGCCCATGTGCCTTACTCAGGCAGAACTCACACTGCACGCTCACTTTTCACAAAGCAAAGTCAAACGGTGACTCACAGATTCCTCCTAGGCTTTTTTCCAGGGACCGGGAAACTGACTGGCATTACACACCGAATACGCACCTCTCCGTCTTTCTCTCTTTCTCAATCCTACGAACATCGGAGCCTTCCTTCGCTACAACACCGCCGGAATCTGAGCACCCCTAACCTCGAGTGCAATCACACGTGTCCCGAGACGGGAGGTACCTCGGTCGCACCTCGGGGAAAAACTTCAAAGGATGAATAAAAAGTCGGCGACACCTCTCGCGGCGTCGAGAAGGAGCCGGCTGCTTTGTTTTAAACGCCCCTGCGAGCTGCAGGTGGTCTTTTACGACAATTTCTGTCTCGATACAGCAAATCGGATCTTGTGGAAATCACAATATGCTAAGGTATCGTGAGCGCGGGTGTGAGCGTTCCACGGCGGGCGAGACGACGCAAGGGAGAATGTTTAAAAGTGAAATCTCGGGGGGGGGGTAGCTTTTAGGCTGCGAATTCTCTCTCTCTCTCTCTGGGACTGGTCAAGGGGCCAGCAGGCCATTCAAAGCCTGTGTGCTAAAAGAAGGGGAGGGGTGGAGAGAGAGGGAGGGAGATGGGGGTGGTGGAGAAGAAGAAAAGCTGAAGAGCTTCGAATGGTGGTGAGGAATGTTTTAAAAGTGTCTGTGTGATGCGATGGGGGCAGGAGGGGGGGGGGGGGTAAAAGGGGAGAGAGAGAGAGAGAGAGAGAGGAAGGGAAGGCTGGAGTTGGGAGGAAAGGAAAAAGGAGGGACGAAATGGCATGTCTGATATGCATAACCGAGACCACGTATTTCGGAAAAGACTTTTAACATTTATACCGTTTTTTTACGGCTTGGGGGGGGAAGAAAAGCAAGCAAGCAAGCAAAAGACGTTCCTGAGAGAAACGGGATGATTCTTTTGAGTATAAAAACCGGGGTTGTGATTCTGACTAATTGCTGAAGCTTCCCCCTAACGTGCAAAAAAAAACAAAAAAAAAACAAGAAGCATCCATTTTGTGCGGCTGTAAACAATATAACAGCTGACGAGCATCAGAATAATTATTACCATTAATATTAAATCAGCAATAATCATTTCTAGCCCGAATCAACAGCTTTCAGCTCTTGATATCAGCTTATAGATATATTATATATACACACATATATATGCTAAAGCATGCTGTATTATATCCCCTCAATTAAATCAATCAACAAATCAATTCGAATTCCGCCGAGATACAAATCCCAAGTGGTCCTTTTTTCTCATTTTTTAATTATATAAATATCAACTTTTAATGTTTACTGTAAGAATATAAAACAATTTGAGATTTCTCCTTTTTCCTCTTTACAAATACATACAGTACATTTAAAACACAGTAGCTCTTCAGCAGGACTCGGCACATCATATCATATCACACAGGCCTGATACGCGATGCTTCTTACCCGAAATAGGGACCCCCCCCCAAAAAAAAAAGACCTAAACAAAAAATTGCTTCCGGATCAATTTTGAAAAACATTTA
>JAAIIK010000143.1:679872-709840 GCA_014706435.1 Silurus glanis
ATAGATAGATAGATAGATAGATAGATAGATAGATAGATAGATAGATATGAAGTATTTGTGTCTCAATTTGGGGTGATAATCACGGAACTTGCAACCCTCCTCCAGGCGCTGAACCTCCTTCAGTTTGATCTGCTGCCCTCTGGTGGTATCTCCGTGTCTATCAGAGTTCCTCTGATTATTTTTCTTCTCCTGCCCCCTCAACCCCTCCCCCTGCCTCCCGTAAGAGAGGATGGAGAGGGCAGGAGGGAGGGAGCGATAGAGAAGTGGAGTGAGAGAGAGAGAGAGATAGTTGTTGTGGGATCAGAGGAGGGTTTAGTGTGTGTGTGTGTGTGTGTGTGTCAGCAGTGAGAGGTAGAGCCACGATCTGGACTCACACATCACTATCATCTTCTACAGCAGCACTTCATTTCACCTGCACAGAGTGGGATTTATTTTATTTTATTGGTTAAAATGTGGGATCATCTTCCAGTTGACATCTAACATTAGTCCCAGTGGAGTTACAGTGATCTGACGCGCACACGGATGAAGATGATGATAACGAGGATGAAGTTCTCTGGGGTTCTGCGCTCTTTGCGCGCACTTTAACAAGTTTCCGGACCGAGGTGAAGTTCTGCTCTCCTGTGTGTTCTCCTCGTAGGAGTCTCGTTGTGGGGTTTCTTATCCCTCGGGGGGTCCCGCAGAGCGCGCAGAAGACGGAGAGATGGAGGTCGGCATGCGGCGGACGCACAGCGCCACGGCAGGAGTCCACCTACTGCTGGTTCTCAGCCTGATCTCATGCAACTCTGACCTTCTGGTGCAGGCAAACTCGTGGTGGTAAGTGCACGCTTGAGAACGCAGCGCACACAGTTCAGATCTAGATGTCAGTGTTTGGGGATGGGAACGAATCAGGATCAGCAATGTGAAACTGAGAACAAATGTTGGAGGCTTTACAACAATATTTACCTTCAGCTCCAAATGGTCGGCCTGTTTGCAAATAAATAGACCAGCATGCCGTGAGGTAAGGTGGGTGTTTAGGGGGGGAATTAAGAGGCTTTTTGCACTTTAGGGTACCTCTTGGATTAGATAAATTGGGGATCAGATAAATTGGGGATCAGATAAATTGGAGATCAGAGGGTATGTGGAGTGTGGAGCTCCAAATGTTGTTGCATTTCGAGTGGGCATCAAGGGTACTTAGTTAGGGTGGAAAAAACCCATGCTGTCCATGCAGATGCACGTCAAGATGATAAGTACAACCTGAGGGACATGTTTGGCAGGAGAACCTAGATGAATGTCTGAACGTGACGCACCGACTTCCCAATAAGATAACCTTTTCCTTTGCGCAGGTCTTTGGCCATGAACCCTATCCAGAGGCCGGAGATGTACATCATAGGCGCACAGCCTCTTTGCAGCCAGCTCACGGGCTTGTCTCCGGGCCAGAAGAAGCTGTGCCAGCTCTACCAGGACCACATGGTGTACATCGGCGAAGGCGCAAAGACAGGCATCAAGGAGTGCCAGTATCAGTTCAGACAGAGGAGGTGGAACTGCAGCACGGTGGACAACACCTCTGTATTCGGCCGCGTCATGCACATAGGTGAGCGCTTTAGACCCTTTTTGCACTTCCGAGTGATTTTGCGCAACGCGCGTAATATCTGTTTGCGCCAATACGCATGTCCATACAAAGCGCCGACAATCGAGTGTTAGTTCCGCTAAGCAATGAAACGAGGTGTAAGAAACCCACTCTCTGAGAACTCTCTCAGAACATACCCCTCCCTTTCCCTTTCCATCTATCCATCTACTCCCTTCTTTCCTTTTTTTTTTTTTTTTTACCATCCCCCCTTTTTTTCCGAGGGCTTATTTGCAGGCGCTCGCCAGGTTTATATGGAGGTGCCAGTCGCGCCATTGTGCAGCGCCGCTTTTGAAATGCAATTACGCGCTGACACGAGCTCGGCAGATCCGGGACTCTATTTGAAGTCTTGCACCAAAGGCCAATAAAACGTCTCTCTGCGTCGTGGAGGCGCATCCGAGGAATGCAGGGCGGCACACACCCGTCTTTTTCTTCTCCCCTTCTTAGTTGATTTGGGTATGGAGTGGATTTGTGTTGTTTGGTTTTTTTTTTTCCAGCACTAGAGCCATCAGTAAAAACAGGGGGTGTATAAACGTAAAATGCGTACAAAAGAACTGCAGGGATGTAAATATTATGCTTAAAAATAATTTAGGTAAAACTGCAAACAATCAGGTTTCAAATATATTATGGATATATAAAATGTAGGAGTTCTAATTTGTATAATAAAAGATATCAGTAATATTGACATGTATAAAATGCAAACACTTTTATATGATGCAGTGGATTTGGCAGGTAAAAAAAGAATAATAATTGCGTTTATTTTGAGCTTCGAACTTTTTTTTCGGTTTGTAAAGATCTAGCTGGAGAAATGTTCTTCGATCATCACAAGTGCATGTGCAGGAAAGGTGTTCTGCTAGAATATAATAGGAATTTAGAGACATTGCACTGAAGTATGCTTAATGTAAAGTGGAAATTGATTATATATACAACATTAGACACAAAATAAACAATCAAACAAACAACAATTCAAGTGAACTTAGAAAGTGCAAGTGGGTGCGTGTCTTTTTTAAAAAAGTGGTCTGTAGTGAACTACTTGATTTTTTGCAAACAGTCCACATGCTCTGAAAGGATCTGAAATGAAATTGAAGCGGGTAAAGAAAACTGTATAAAAAATTTCGTTTTCTTGTTTATTTATAATACGTTTAAATAGTGTTCGTACAAGTAACAAGTTCCAAGTTAATAAAGCTTTTTTTTAGCAACTTTTTAATTAAAGGATAGGGAATAAAAAGCGACAAACGTCGGTAGAAAAGCGTAACAAATGTTTTTAAAATGAAAAACCAAAAAAAAAATTGTACAAAAAATTGACAATTTGACACACTTAAAAAATATCAGGGGAAATAAATTGCACCAAATATATCATATATAAATGAAATCAAATATATTAAATTTGCTGAATTAAAAAGAATTGTAGATATAAAGTTATAAAGTCATATTTATTGAATACTTTTGACCGTAAGATTAGCTTTTTGAGAATCTCATTCCACATTTAGTGCTTATTTGCTCTTATAATACCCTCCACTCTTCTGGGAAGATGTTCCACTAGATTTTAGCGATTGATCCTCATTCAGCTACAAGGGTGTTAATAAAGTCAGGCGCTGATGAAGGTGAGAAGGTGAGGAGGCCTGGGGTGCAGTCAGCATTCACATTCATCGCAAAAGGTGTTCGATACGGTTGAGGTCAGAGCTCTATAGCAGGAGATCTTCCACTGCAAACCATGTAAAGCACATCTTTATAAAGTTGGCTTTGTGCACAAGGGGTATTGACATGCTGGAACAGGTTTGGGTCTCCTAGTTCAAGTGAAAGGAAAATTTCCTGCTACCGCATCCAGTGATGTTTTTTGTCCTCAGCACAGTCTTGGATCACTTAGAATCTATTAAGGATCTGAATCCTCATCCGAGAGTCAAGCTGTTTTGTGACTTACAGACTAACTCGACAAACTCAAAAGAGATGCAAGCGTAGCTTCATAAGATCTACGAAAATCGTGAAAACATAATAGAGTTCGGCTCCTGGTAACAGTCTGCCATGTGCTATGAAGTTATTTGAAATGTGCATCCCAGATGCCTGATATGAAGGAACCAATGTCAGGTAACACATGTATAACAGATGCTACATTATTCCAGTACGGTTTTATGTGAAGCTTTGTAGCGAGGGAAGCCGTACGCCTGGATGTCGCGCCTGTTATGGAGCAGGAGCTCTGTGTTAATATTGGCTTTGATTTTGCCCGATTATCACAGAAGCTTAAACAAAAAAAAGCCTGTAATGTACCACTAAAGGTTTTATTGTGTGCCGGGGGTAGCCTGAACAGTCTCATATGCTCCTGGTTGAGGAGGCTTTGATGAACCACAGCGTTCACATAAAAAAATCGATATAATAAATCGTGGTCTGTCTTTCACATACACAGTAAGTCCAATCACTTTGCTTAATTAGTGCAGACCATATCGCACGTTTGCAGTACACACGGCTCAGTGCGATTACATCATGATTTCGGGTCTGTCGCTCATATACGGTTGTAAAATGAGTTCAGGAAAAGCCAGGAAACAAATTGACGCAATAAATCCAAGCTGAACGTTGTGTAAGTAGCCTAAGGCATGGCTGTAAAGTCTTTTGTTAATGCAAATTGTACGAATCGGGTTGTACGTAAAGTTTGAGTAAAAGGAGATTTTTGTTTTTCTTCAGATGTAGAAAATCGATTGGACCTTATTTCCGCAGTCAAATCAAATCAAATGACATTTTATATCGTCATTAACAAATAAACATTCGTACAGAGTACGGCGTGGTGAAATGCTTTTTTACGACTGTCCCATACTGAAGAATGTACATGTAAATAGAAATGCAAAAAACGAATTAAATAAAAATATAAAGTATAAAAGTAAAACAGAAATTTTTTAAAAGTCAAATCTGTCACTCGCTTTCATTTGCATGTGTCTTCTAGGTGTATAGATCCTTTTTCCTTATATTTTATTAAAAAAAGGATTGTGTGTGGATTAACACACACTACTAACAACAAACACTATAGACCACTCTGTGCAGCCGAGGATGGTTCGACATCAACATCCCAAAGACCCATGAGGTTCCTGAGAAACTCAAGAACTTTGAGGATGGATCTGGACTGTAATTAATATCAACAGTCTGCTATTATGGCTCAGGACCACAGGTTGCATTTAATCGTCTGTCACTGCACACATCAACAATGATGGAACTGTAATGAATAGACATTCGGTGATGAGGGTGATGTCCCCAATTAAGTCTGGTTCCTCTCAAGGTTTCTTCCTCATGAAGTCTCAGGGAGTTTTTTCCTTCACCACAGCCGCCACTTGCTCGCACATTAGGGAGAAACGTATGATTATAAGAAACAATCTTAAAGCTGCTTTGAGACAATTTTTAGAAATCAATTTGAGTTGCAATCATTTGAGTTGCAATCATTTGAGTTGCAATCATTTGAGTTGCAAGCCTTTTCCTATGTTGTACTTTGACCATTCTTGGTGCAATCCTTCTGACTCCCTCTCTTGTTGGTGCTTTCTCCAGGCAGCAGGGAAGCAGCGTTCACTTACGCCATCAGTGCAGCCGGCGTGGTGAACGCAGTGAGCCGAGCTTGCAGGGAAGGTGAGCTCTCGACGTGCGGCTGCAGCCGAGCCGCTCGACCCCGGGACCTGCCCAGAGACTGGCTGTGGGGCGGCTGCGGGGACAACGTCAACTACGGATACCGCTTTGCTCGGGAGTTTGTGGACGCCCGAGAGCGAGAGAAGAACTACCCCAAGGGCTCGATAGATCACGCTCGCACGCTTATGAACCTGCAGAACAACGAGGCTGGCCGAATGGTGAGAACGAGCATTTACACACTCAAACAAGCGTTGTGTTTATTGTGTTGTTTAGAGGAAACACACTGGTAAACTGGACAATATACCTTCGATAATGTATTTATGCTGAGCCCTATGTGTTTTCATGTATTGTTATATGAAAGTATACTGAAGCAAGTAAGCATATTTTATTCTAGCATACAATTTTACTGAAGACTTCGTTCATTATTCATATATTTGTAAAAAAAAAAATCTAAGGTTGTTTACTCAAATCCATGTGGTCGTATTTTAGATGAAACACACTGTCTTGACCCATACAGCTGATCAGTAAACAATAGACCACTACACATTGTTACGTTTTTAAAAGCGTGACGCTTTCGGTCTGCGGTCAGATCATTTGTTTGAATCATAGAGATAAGATCCTAGAGGAAAGCATGAGCTTCTTCTTTCAGTTCTTGCAGAAAGTACCTTTACATCCCAAGACTGGTTCTGGTTCGCATGAGTTCACATGATTGTGTGTGATTTGTATGAGCAAATATTTCACTGATCAATAATTATTATGGGTGTATCGGTACGCAAAATTCACGGTTCGGTTCGTACCTCGGTTCGTTTTTAAGTCAACGTTCGTTTCAATATCGGTACGGTTATGAAATGCAAAACAGAAAATTTCCTTTTTTTATTAACAAAGTTTATTATTATTAATATTTGTGATCAACATTTAAACAGTTTACATTTTTAAAACAATTTTTAAAAAAAATTCCTGTTTGGTTAAATAATATATAAAATAATATTTTTTATATTTTAGAATAAATCAAATTAATATAATACACTTTTTATTGTATATATTAATTTAAGTAATCAATTTAATGGGCACAAATTTAATTCATTAAATAAAATTAAATAAATGGAAAAAATGTAATTAAATAGTTTAAATATGTCATAGACCCTATTTGGTAATACAGATGTGTATGTAAGTGTGTGTGTGTGTGTGTGTGTGTGTGTGTGTGTGTTTTACATTTAATATTTAATTTTCTAAAGATACGATCTACTGAACTGATTTACTTATTTCAACATTCTCTAACAAAAGTCTTTATTCCTTCCACTCTTCATTTATTCACTCCCTCGATATGTGGAATTGTCAGGATTTTCTCCTTTTTAGAGAAATTCTTGAAGCTGGACATATAATGCTAAAGAAACAACATCGCTGGTGTTAGCCGCTAACCAAGAAGTGGCTAGCGGCTAACGCTAGCACCACGGATTCAAGATGTTGAATTTTTTTGTATCTTTTCATTTCACTACAAGTTGTGTTCTGCATATACTATGATACAAATAAAAAAATCTTGAATTGCTAGCGCTATTGATTTTTTAGCGTTTTCATGCACACACAAAACAAATCTTATTTCCGGTACAGTGTGAGTAGCCACAGTCACACTACACTAACTCTAGTTCTTTATGATACCCCTAGCATTGTTGTGTGTGTTTTGAAGATTAAAAATAACTTAAAAAAATGCTAAAAGTGCGAGGCGGAAACCAAACAAAAACTTGCGGTTCGCCATTTTATACGTTCGTGAGGAAACTTGGATTTGAACTATGTTCTGCATGTAAAAAGGATTGCATTCGATACATATGTGTACTGAACCGAAAGCCCTGTACCGAGAAATTTCTGTATGAACACTTGTACCGTTACACCCCTAATAATTATAGTATAGTGCAGTATTGTGGGTAGAGTAGTAACAGAATCTAACATGTATACTACAGAATAAATTTCACACATATTCTGTGGTTGTATGTTTTACATTTGTGTTTTTTGGAAATTATTAATAAACTACTACACTATACTGAAGCATGGGAGCATTTAAAGAAACATCTTGTTCTTATACAAGAAAACTTAAACTAGGTTTACACTAGTAATTTACCATAAAATGACTAATACCTTTAATGTACTATTTAGATTATTTTTATTTTATTATGAAGTATGGTGTAGTGTAGTATTATGTAGCATAGTATAGTTTAGCATGGCATAGGGAAGTATTGTACAGTACAGTATTGCATAGTGTAGCATTGCACAGTGTAATATAATATAGTATATAGTAAATATTGTATAGTATAGTATATTATAGAATAGTATAGTGTAGTTTTGTGCAGTATTGTATAGTATAGCAAAGTGTAGTATTGTGCAGCATAGTATACATTAGTATGACCGAGTGTATTATTGTGCAGTAGAGTATAGTGTAGAGTAGTTGTGTACAGTATATTGAAGTGCGGTATTGTGCCGCATAATGTACTTTGCATGGCATAGTGTAGTATTGTGCAGAGTAGTATAGCATAGTGTAGTATTGTAAAGTATAGCAGGGTATTGTGAAGTATAGTGTAGTGTGGAATTGTGTTGTAATGTATACTTTGCATGGCATCGTGTTGTGTTACGCAGCATAGTATAACATAGTGTAGTGTTGTGCAGTATAGTGTAGTGTAGTATTGAGAAGTATAGTGTAGCATTGTAATGTGCAGTGTCGTATTGTGAAGCACAGTATAGATTATCATAGTGTATTATTGTATAATTCAGTATAGTGTAGTAGTTTGTGTAGTGAAACTCCTAGTTGTAATAAATACACTTGAAAGTAAACTAAAGCAATTTATTCTTCCTGCCACATGATGTTACTAATCTGGGAGAAATTTCCATTTGTTGTGTAGTTTACTTTAAGGTAAGATTCATTTAATGATATTTAGTATAGTGTAATTAATTTAAAACAAATCGCTTGTGTTGTAATTGTATCTTACTATTTAATGGTATCTAGTAGTCTAAACTCGGAATAAAATCTTTCCCCTATCACACGAACCAACGATTACAAATCTGGAGTTTAGTTCACTTATTTAAAAGTATATATTTGGTCAAGTTGCAAGTCCATAGACTCTACAAAGTATTTTACAGAATAAACTCTGAACTGCAAAAGTTTTCTTTTTGACCCTGTTCGGTCTAATGCATGTATAAAACTGGGGATTAATCAGGATATGAAGCGGGATGCTTGGGATGCATTATTACTTTAAGCTTTACTATATTATGCTATACTGTACGCTGCTCATAAGAAATACATGTCCTTTTATATACTACAAATATAATATAAGACAATGTCCAATATCCAGGAATACGAGAACCATATGATTTCTTGTCCGCAGTATCCATCACTGGTGTAGACTAAATAAGAAAATAAGAGGGCAGCCTCCTCTCTTCCAGGAGAACATCCAAAACACACAGTGGTGCTTTTTGCCGTTGTAGTCGCATACCAGAAACTTTATCACCATTTCGATGCATTTATAAAGCTTTTATAGTGCTGTGGTTCTATAGGGCCAGCAGGTCGTACCAATGCGCATGGAACAAAGTCGGTTCGGGAGCCAGCGCCATGTAAACACAAGCTAGCTTCTGGGTTGTAGGTTTTGGGCCTGACTAAAGCAGAGGTAGCCCACATGTCTATACAGTGTAGTCCAGAACAGGAACAGCAACAACCGCTGCTCCCAAAGTTCTTTTGTGGAATGTTTGTGTGTCTTGGGGTGTGTGTTTGTGAAGAGTTGGCCTAATAACCCGAGCCAGAGGAAGAGATAATTTACTGGAAGTGTAGAAGACCAAATGGAATCTGCACCAGGATAATGCCCTTGGAGTCTGGTCAGGGTCAGGAGGTCAAAGCGCATTCCTTTTATGGGTCCATGGCCAGGCTCTGGGCTAAACAACCTCTGAGATGAAAACTTTAAATGAAAGTAGATTCCCTCCACTTCCTCTGATTCCTTCTCATTTTAGAATTCAGCAGTTCGAATCAGAATACGATTTCAGAATCGTGCCACGGCGCTGTTTTCGATCTGAAGGTGTTGATGAAATCTTTACTAAAGAATGCATAGGTTTATACGAAACATCTCATTGTTTCTATAGTAACAATGTACAAAGGGACTTGTTTGCAACTGTTTTGATGTACGTGATAACGGGACGTGACTTTTCTCACACGCTTGTACACAACATTAAATGTTTCTGTTTTTTGATAAAAAAAAAAAAACACACACACAAATTGATGTGGTATAAGAGGAATAGAACACCTTTGGATCAAACCAATAACCAACCATATACGTGCGTGTGTGGTCAGATGCTCTCAGGTGCTCTTAAAGCAAGCAGCTGGCTTATCGGCTCTGCAGAATATCAGCTCAAGCCTCCAGACCAGGCAGGAATGCGCTCTGTTTTTGTCCCTCGGTTTCTGGAAGGACACACCTCGCTCTCTCTCTCCCCGCCGGTCCCCTGAGTGCTTTTTCAGCGTCATAAAAAGTCCATTTGCCTGCCGCGGTGGGTGTGGAGTGCGACAGAACCTCTGCTCTTCTCCTGTTTGTCTTTGAGCAGATGAGCTTATTTAAGGTGTTTACAGAGCAGAAGCCCTCGCTCTGGGATTATGGCCGTTCTAAGAGACCTCGGCTTTTCAACCCCAGGTGAGGAGGTCAAGGCGTAGTCGTGTTACGCGCTGGGACGAGAACCGACGAGCGTCGTCTGACCTCTCGCCAGACAGTTTGCTTTTCTTCTCCTAAAGAGTTTTAAGCCCCGAGTGTTTACTGTTGCCCTTTTTTTTATACATTTTCTTTAGACATGGGTGACCTTGGTGAGGCGGCTACGCCTTTGGTTTTGTACTTAACGCTTGTGGGTGTTTGTACAGCGTTGTAGGAATGTTAACACATAACGTTTATCTGGCTAAGACACAATCGCTTGATTGCTGGATAATGTTAGTAGAAGATTGTTGGAATAGGACATACGGAATAAAACCTTCCTGAGTGTGCTGTTAGTCAAAAATGACTATCAGCACATTCACCTGAACGGGAAAGGTCGGGTGACCCAATACTTTTGGCAATATATGTGTGTGTGTGTGTGTGTGTGTGTGTGTGTGTGTGTGTGTGTGTATATATATATACAGGACGTCTTTAGATGGCGCTATAATAAAACTTTGTGTTCACTTGAACTTGGAAACTCAAACCTGTTACATGATGCCCCTGTACACAAAATGAGCTCCTTAAAGATCTGGTTTACATGCTTTGGAGAGGAAGATCTCCTGCTATAGAGCTCTGATCTCATCCCTACTGAACACCTTTGGGATGAACGTGAACGCTGCACCTCAGGTCTCCTTACCTACATCAGTACCTGCCTTTTATAACACCCTTGTGGCTGATGAACACAAATATCCATAAGAACACAACAAAATCTAGTGGAACATCTTCTCAGAAGAGTGGAGGGAATTATAATTACAATGCAATGCTCTACAATGCTCTCTCTCTCTCTCTCTCTCTCTCTCTCTCTCTCTCTCTCTTTCTCTCTCGTTCTTTCACATTCTTCCTTTCTCTCTTTCCCTCTTGCTTTCTCTCTCTGGTTTAATAAGACAAAGAAATACAGCTTTGTCATGACACAGATAAACTCATTTGTCTGAGAATTTCCCACATTACTGTTACTGACACAGGAGACTCCTTCCACAGATGTTAAATGAAACATCTCCTCCAAGACTTGCCCAAATGAATATATCAATATTTTTCTTTGTTAATTAAATGTGTGGCGAAGGGGCAGCCGGCATACCGTGTGACCCTGCTGGGTATTTCGCAAGCAGCCCGAGATTTATCTCTACATAGAGAGGTTCGGAGGCCTTTGTGCGGGTGACAGAAGCATAGCAAGGGGATTGATCGAGCTTCTCCGATGCCTTCAAGCTCATGGCCCCAGGAAAGGAGGGGTGTGTGTGTGTGTATGTGTGTGTGTGTGAGGGTTGGTTTCAGTGAAGGATAGCGTGTGTGGATGGTGTCCTGTCATGGCTGTGTGGGTCACAAAAGGCTTGGCGCTTTGCAAAGGCGTTTGCCATTGCCACACAAAGTAGCTGAAGCAGAGCTGTCTGACACTGACACCAAAACACACACACACACACACACACACACACACACACACACACAGTCTAAGCAAACATCCTTACTTTTAAACCTTAAATGAACCATAGTGCAGTAAAGTTCAGCTCATGAAGAACTAGGAGACAAGACCTGTGAGGTTACTCTGTGTAACACACACCATATTGAATTACTGATTTATCAATTCGGGTTAAAATTAAATTTTTTTTTTTTTACGATCGTTACAATAATGTCAGATCATCAGTATATAAGAATGAATGCAAATATGAATAAAAAACCTAATCTAATACAATATTAACATAAATAAATGGAATAAAATAGGGGCAGTGATCAAATTGCAGGGTAGATCAAGAGTGTAAGAGTTACAGTAATTGTGTATTAAATAAATTAAAAAGTACAAAAATAAATTAAGTAAAAAAAAAAACAGTAAAGTGAATGAGGATTATGGTGAATCAGATGGCTGGCGAGTGTGTAATGTCCAGTAAGGTGTGGATTTTTGATTGATTGTTTTTTTTAAATCTACGTCTTGCTAACGAGGTCAAAACGACAAATTCTCCTTTTTTTTTTTTTTAGAATGTTAATAATAAAGCAATGAAGAAATATCGCTTTTAGAGTTTGCATTCTTTCGTTTCCGCACGAATTTCCGCGTATTGTCTAATAACCTTCTAATGCCTTTACGAACTAATTCTTTTTTTTCAGTATTTCTAGATTTCTTGTTCAAATTTCAAATTTCTAGATTTCTTGTTCAAACATCAATTGGGGCACAAACTTTTTCACTCCACACTTGTTGTGGCGTGAAACAAACTTTTGCACACAGTTCTTGGCTGTGAGTGTAGTATGAAATTCTGCTTCTATTCAGACGTTTGTTGTGTATTTTCTTGTAGCTGTAATTTTTTGTAAAAATCTTATTTTTTTCCAGTTGCTTTGGAGCTCATCATAAGAACATTTCTTTATGCTTCGATCAAATTGCGAAAGCTTTTGTACATTTAATCGATTGTGTACGAGTGTCTGCTGTTTCCTACATCGTCGTTTATGTTCGTGTTAATCAAAATATATTCTACTGGTTTCACCTGAATAGTTTTAACCCCCCAAAACATCTCAGCATCACTTCATTGTGTACGTCATTAAATGCAAAATGGTCAAACCGGTTATCAACATCTGTCATCTAAAATTTCTTAACATTTATTAGTAAATGTGTTGAATTGATGAATCTTGACGGTCACTAATGAAGGCGAGTGAACGGCATCAGATCAACCAATCATCAACCAGTTCTCTAAAACAGGTCAAAGGTGAATCTTATGAACTTCAGTTGGAGAGTGAATACAGACAAAACACAGAATTATACATTCTGAAAACGGATCAACAACTAAGAAACAAACAAACAAACACTTTATATTACAGTAAAAGTGTGAATCCTGTCCGGGGTCTTACAAACAATGTAAATTAAATATCCAATCAAATAAATGAATTTGTGCTGCTGAAATTTAGAGATACTAAACAGAAAGAAGTCAGAGATTTGTGCGTTTTCAGTCTCTGTGATCCAAACCATAGTTTATATCAAGAAACATTTTGATGATTGTGTTTGTGAACAACGACAAAAGGACTTTTAATTCTGATGGGAATTGAGATGTTCACTGACACAAATACTTACTTTTCAGAGATGAACTAAGGATTTTAAGAAAAGTTCAGGCTTTTGCAAGAAATCCAATGTTTTGTGTTGTTTGTACACATTGTTTTGAGAAAATGCACTGGTTTCCAAATATTAAGGATGAATCGAGAAACGCTCCAAAGCAGCTGGAGACAAACTGTAATTCAAACAGCCATATGAGTGGTGGTGAAGGTGGGGGTGGGGTGGGGGGGGTGTTTATGGGGCAGAAACTTTGGCACTCATCACTCGGCTTCGAATGCGTTATGACATCCTTATTTGACGTATTCAGACGCAAACATGGGATACGCTCAGGTTTTTTTTTTTTGTCAAAACGTAATTTGCTGCGTTCTCAAATTTGATCTCATTTTGCACTCTAGGGGGGCACAAACTTTTGCTTTACAGAGCCAAAAGAGAAGACAAGACAAATTTAGGATTTGTAGCTGGGTTGTAGAAGAGAAGCTCCACTTTCCCAGGCTTCTGTTATCTGCGCACACCTTTAGGGCCCGTTTGTTTACTCCAGGCTGTTCCCCACCCCAGCCGGCCCCGACTCAGACCCCGACCCCGACCCCGGCCTTGTCTGAGCACGCTTCATTGTGCTCGTGCCCAGGACCATGTCGTTTCTCTGCACCAGTGAGTCTGAGTGTCTTTCACCCCATGAGAGTGAAAGAGGGAAGAGATAGTGAGTGAATGAATGGAACGGGTTATTGTTTTCGCACGTTTCCGATTTGTATCGTTGTTCTTTCCGTTCGGTTGTTTTGCAACTGTTTTGAATGTGTAGGAAGTTTGTATCTGTATCTCTGTATCTGTGTGTGTTTATGTGTGTGTGTGTGTGTGTGTGTGTGTGTGTGTGTGTGTGTGTGTGTGTGATAGAAAGGGTATGCAGGTAAGAGTGCTGCTTGTCAGGGAATGTGCTCGAAAGTGTGAAAGCTCAGTCTTCACTCTTTATGCAAACAGGTACGAGGGAGGGGAAGCAGCAGCTGTCAGCTGGGGGGGGGGGGGGGGGTTTGCGGGGGTGCACGGTGCAGTACAAAGACGCCTGTTAAAGCAGCGTCTCGCATGAGGTGTTAAAGGGAGGTGCCAGGCCAGGGGCCCTAGTGAGGAAAGATACTGAAACTGATTGAAGGACAGAGAGAGAGAAAGAAAGAGAAACAGGGAGACGTTTGATTTTCCCATGAGCAGGATAGTCACAGAAACACAAAGCTGCTTCAAGAGCTTCTCTGGATTCACAGCGCTCCTGATTGCTGAACTCTGATTGGTCAGAAGGTGTTGGATCGCAGGCAATAGTAGAGCTATTTAATGGGCTTCGGCTGATATTCTACCATTTCTGTGTGTTTTATCGAGTCCTTTATAGTCTTGAGTTGAAGTAGTTAACATTTTTGACATGCTGTTGTTGTTTTTTTTTTTTGCTTGTGATTGACTTTGAGGGGGAAAGAGAGAGAGAGGGAGAGAGAGAGAAAGAGGGAGAGAGGGAGAGAGGGAGATAGAAAGGGAGAGAGGGAGATAGAGAGAGGCTGGTGAGGGAATGACTGTTTATTGTGGCTGTAACGTAATAAATAGCGGTTTTTATTACAGCAGGAAAAAACTTTTTTTTTTCTTTTGTGTGGAAGATGCACACAATGAAACTAAATTCTAAACTACATTTAGAATTGATTAAAAAAAATATTTTCATAAATACACACCAAAAAAAAAACCAAGTTGCAGCAGTATAGAGCTCTAAAAAGCTTTAGTGATTGAAAATAAAAATGTTTTTAGTATAAAATATTGTTAAAAATCATTTCATTAATAATAATAATAATAATAATAATAATAATAATAATAATGATAATAAAAACATTTTCATGGGTTGTAAACAGCAATTTGAAATAATTTTCCTACAAAGGCACACCTCTATATGTTTAGTCCTGATCGTATGTGTATCCCAAAACAGGGATTTTTTTTCTTGTTTTTTTAATAAAATAGATCACAGTGATAAATTAAAAGACACAAAGCCAGCAATTAGTTCCCAATAGCACTACTTTAAATGCTTTCCTATTGATTCAGCTGCAGTTTCTGTGATCTGGGATCAGCAGGAAGTCTACTTGGACCTCACTGTGTTCGAGAACAAAATGACCATTCATTGCATTGTTCTCTGACTGTGATGCTCTGTCGCTCTGTTTGTTAAGAGGGTGTAAACTCTGGATGTCCCCTGAAGGCTGTAAAACGCTACCACTTGGACAGACTGCATGTAATGATGCGTGTTGTCCTGTAGAGGCAGGTGTGAGCATGCAAGATGTTAGAAAGATCCCTATATGAGCAAAAGTATTGGGACACCCGATTTTTGCAGCCATGTGTGGTGCTTACCACAAATTTGGAGGTACACAATTTTATAGGACGTCTTCGGATGCAGTAGCGTGACATTTTCCTTTCACTTGAACTAGGAGACCCGAACCTGTTCCAGTATAACAGAAAGCCAGCTCCATGAACATACGTTTTACATGGGTTGGAGTGGAAGATCTCCTGCTGTAGAGCTCTGACTTTTCAACCCTATTGAAGAAGATGAATGTGAGCACGGACTGCTCTCCAGGCCTTCTCACCTACATCTGTGCCTGACTTTACTAAGGATCTTGTGGCTGAAGGAGCACAAATTTCCACAAAATCTAGTGGAACATCTTCCCAGAAGAGTGGAGGGTATTATAACAGCAAATGTCGAATGGGATGTTCAAAAGGCACAGACCAATCTTATGGACAGGTGTCCACAAACTTTTGTTGATCGATAGATCGATAGATCGATAGATCTGACCATAAGATTACTGTGTGCCTTTATAACATCCAATTCCACAATTAGGGTGCTGTTATAATAACCTTCACTACATTGGGGTACATATATAAAAGTAAATATGTGTAAAGGTTTTTTTCAGCAACGATCATTTGCAATAGCAGCAGCAAAGAAGGTTTCAAACTCCACCCACATGGCACAGTCAATTTATTCGTATCTTTATGATGCATGTCAGGGTGTTTTAAATATTTTGTTGAAGTACAATTCAATAACCAGTGTGCCAACACATGCATTATTTCTGTTGCCATGTTAAATAGTAGCTTATTGGACAGAAGTTCCTCAAACAGCTGGAGAATTATTGTATTGTTCAGAACAATTTTAGAACAATAGCATGTTTTTTTTCTCGATTTATTCATAACAATAAAGTAATGACATGCCACATTCCTCTTGGAAGCATTATCATGAATTTATAACCTATTGCATTGGCTTCAATACTAAAAATTGATTATTATCCGTTTTTTATTTGTATTTTTTATCAAACATTATTATGAATAAAGTTCCTTTATATGGTAAAGCCTATAAACATATTTTTGTTTCTATGTTTCCCAGTCGGTGTACAATCTGGCCAATGTGGCGTGCAAGTGCCATGGCGTCTCGGGTTCCTGCAGTCTGAAGACTTGCTGGTTGCAGCTGGCCGATTTCCGTCGCGTGGGTGAGTTCTTGAAGGAGAAGTACGACAGTGCTACGGCCATGCGCATCAACCGGCGAGGCAAGCTGGAGCAGGTAAACCAGCGCTTCAACGCTCCCACAGCCGAGGACCTGGTGTACATCGACCCGAGCCCGGATTACTGCCTGCGCAACGAGAGCACGGGCTCTATGGGAACCCACGGCCGTCTCTGCAACAAGACCTCGGAGGGCATGGACGGCTGCGAGCTGATGTGCTGCGGCCGCGGCTACGACCAGTTCAAGACCTACAAGCACGAGCGCTGCCACTGCAAGTTCCACTGGTGCTGCTATGTCAAGTGCAAGCGCTGCACGTCGCTCGTCGACCAGTTCGTCTGCAAGTAACCCGGGATGCTCGTTAGAGACGCTGAGCAATTAGCAGGCGAGACGAGGGGAGGGGGCGGGGGGGGAAGGACCTTCTGGAGCTCAGAAGGAGCGAAATGTACAAATAAATAAAAAATCTAAAGATGATCAAATGTTTAAAGTATAGGTATAGTTCAAATGCATGGTGGACAGTGGTTTTTCGACACTCTTGAGAAGAAGACGAGGTATGATTTTGAGGGACTTTTTAATTCCTGGTTGGGTTGTGGGGGGGGATGTTCTTTAACTTCAGAGAATGCAACAAAGCTACAAGAAAAAAATGATCACGTGAAGCAATCCAACAAGCATCTCCTCCCACCCCACTCCACTCCTCCTACAGACGCTCTCTTAAACCTCCCCTGCGACAGAGCTCTTAAGAAAAAAAAAAACTGGGGTCAGAAATGCCCTGACCTCGATTGCTGGACTTTGGATGATGTCGTGTGTGTTGACCTGTGAAATGTATGTTGCTACGGAAAGCATTTATAATCACCAAACTTACCCTGATGATTTTATAATCACCACCAGACACTTGAGAAGCTTTTCGGTTCCGTTCACTATGGACTCTTGTGACGCTCAGTGCTCTCTCTCTGTTTTTGAGTGGGGGGGGGGGGGGGGGGGGGTCTTCCCTCATATGGTCATCTGGAGGAATTTACATTTACAGCAGACGCCCTTATCTAGAGCGATGTAAAACTGAGCAGTCGAGGGTTAAAGGACTTGCTCAAGGACCCAGCAGTGGTGCTGGGGTTTGAACTTGTGACCTTCTGGTCCAGAGTCCAATGCCTTAACCACTGAGTGACCACCTCCCCTGTTTCATCTCCTCCAAGTGCCTAGAAACAGTGAGATTGCAACGTATATAGGGAAGCAAAGGAAAAATTAAAGGGGGTTTTATATAAGAAGGACTGCAAAATGATATTTTAGTCAAGCAACAGTGGTTCAGATTATATTTTATTAATTGCTCATGTTATGCATACTTTATGTATTGTTCCGATTATTATTTTTTGATACAGAGGCTTCTTCTACTGTCAAGTTTTTATTTCAGCAGGGGCAATACGACTCGCCTTCCCATAGTCAGGACATATAGGAAGATTTGTGGGGGAGAAAAAAAAAACCATCAATTTGATATCAATCAGTAAATGACTTGTAAATAACAATTTATGTACGCAAATTCCGATTCGTGATTACGGGGTTCGTGATTTTTCTACGTTAATCCAGATCGCTTGCTGGCTGATGATATGCTTGTTGTGTATATGTATTTTTTTTTCCATCATTCAAACCAGTAATAAAAATATGAATAGAGACGATTATCAGGTCTTATGCTTTTTGTTACGCCGCACACTCACACACGCGCCCACACGTCAATCCGATGACAAACTTGCAGCTTTAGGATAACTCATATAGCATTCTAATACGTAATGGTTTTCAGAGTTTTCGCACGCAGATGCTTCACGTCTAAGCTACGCGATAAACGCGCGTGATGTGTAACGTGTTGTTTAGCGTAGAGAACATGGATGTGTATCGACATGGTGATGTTTTTTAATGTAAGGAGGTATTCTTGAGAGTTTTCAGACGGAGTCTTCGATGTCCGTGATCTTTTTTTTTTCTGCAGCATCTGAGTTTCTGTGTTTCAACTTGAAAAGAGAGAGAAAAAAAGAGGGAGGCTTTTAAATAAAAAGGAAAGGGCTTTTTATAGCTGCTATAAAGTAATGTGATAACAGGAACTAACTTGCTAAAACAGATGTTCCACAACATAAACTACTCGAATTGCACTTTATGTACAGGAGTGTACTATGCTAATACACATTCGAGCACTTTTGAAAAACTTTTTTTTCATAATATATTTGTGTATTTTTATGTTTTATAACATGACAACATACAACAACAATAAAAACAGAACGTTACACAATTACACTTACCCTCATACACACACAAACACACACACACACACACACCCAGCTTGCATCACTATTACATAAAATACTAAATAAATAAATCATTTATATGACAATAATATTCAAGACCATATTTACTATGGTCCTCCTGGCTTGCAGAAATTCTAGACGTTTAGTCTGTTTTCAATGTTTGTATAAAGTCCATCGGATAACGTTTCAAGAACGCGAAATCAAACGTTCAAAGAGTCTTTGGTGTGAAACATGTCTGACATTTTTGTCTTCAAGGGAACGTCCAGAGATCTGAAACGTCTGGAAGGAGGTTACAAAAATGTCACGTTTAACACCAAAGACTCTGAACGTTCAACTTTACGTGGTTGGAATTGCGTTCTTGAATAATAATTTTTTTTTTAAATCAGGACTTCACTTCTATTTAAGTGATTTCTTGATTCAACAGGTGACAAGTGACATTTAACTCGGCTTTTAAATTTACTCGAGTTATATCTGTGTTATCTGGTCTGAATCATTCAAGTGTGACAAATATGCAAAGAAAAAATACAAATAAATAAATTAGGAAAGTGCAATACTATTTCAGAGCACTGTATATGTATCTTCTTCTTCTTTCGGCTTCTCCCATTAGGGGGCGCCAAATCCGTCTCCATTTACATCTGCCTCTTTTAAACCAACTACTTGCATGTCTTCCCTCACCACATCCATAAACCTCCTCCTTGGTCTACCTCTTTTCCTCCTTCCTGGTGTCTCCATCCTCAGCATTCTCCTACTGATATACCCCATGTCCCTCCTCTGCACATGTCCAAACCATCTCAATCGCACCTCCCTCACCTTGTCTCCAAAACGTCCTACATGCCCTGTCCCTCTAATAGACTCATTTCTAATCCTGTCCATCGTCGTCACTCCCAACGAAAACCTCAACATCTTCAGCTCTGCTACCTCCAGCTCCACCTCCTGTCTTTTACTCAATGCCACTGTCTCTAAACCATACAACATCTCAGGTCTCACCACACTGTATATGTATGTACATGTATAATGTGTGTATAAACGTAAAAAAACTTACAATGAAATACATTTTTCTGCTTACGTTTTTATTTAGACCATCAGAGTTCTGTTAAAAAATAATTTTTTTCTTTCTTTTTTGGGGGTTTTTATCCAGTCAATGCCTGTATGTTATATGTCAGGGAGTTTAAGAAATGTTTTTTTGTAGTCACAGACCACTTCTTAAAGTATGTATTTATTAACATTATTTACAAAATGGTGAGACCTGAGATGTTGTATGGATTAGAGACAGTGGTATTGAGTAAAAGACAGGAGGTGGAGCTGGAGGTAGCAGAGCTGAAGCTGCTGAGATGTTCATTGGGAGTGACGACGATGGACAGGATTAGAAATTAGTTTATTAGAGGGACAGTGCATGTAGGACGTTTTGGAGACAAGGTGAGGGAGGTGTGATTGAGATGGTTTGGACATGTTCAGAGGAGGGACATGGGGTATATCAGTAGGAGAATGCTGAGGATGGAGCCACCAGGAAAAGAAGGAAGGCCAAAGAGAAGGTTTATTGATGTGGTGAGGGAAGACATGCAGGTAGTTGGGGTGAAAGAGACAGATGTAGAGGACAGGGGGGGTATGGAGAAGCACGATCCGTTGTGGCGCCCCCTAATGGAAGAAGCCGAAAGAAGAAGAAGATTTACAAAATGTACATTATTGTAAAAAAGTCAAATAATACTTGTGGAGTAATAGAGCATTCTCTATTCCTGAACACATCAGGCCTATTGTTAGTGCTTGGACCCCTAAATATAAATGTGTTTATTTAACAAACAAAAAGGTTTGTGCACCCACCAACCATAAGAAGGTTTTGTATATCTTTTTAAACATCTCATTCCACATTTAGTCCCCATTTGCTGTTATAATAAACTCCACTCTTCTGGGAAAATGTTCCACTAGATGTTGTGGAGATGTGTGCTCATTCAGCCACAAGGGTGTTAGTAAAGTCAAGTACTGATGTAGGTGACGTGAGGAGGCCAGCGTTCCCAATGGTGTTCAATAGGGTTGAGGTCAAAGGTCTATAGCAGGTCACACAAGAGCCACAAAGCATATTTTTATGGAGCTATCTATCTGCAATTAGCACTGTCATTGTCATGGAAAAGGTTTGGGTCTCCAATTTGAGATGAAGGGAATATTAAAGTTTAAGGAAGAACCACATATGGTCTGAAAAATCAGGTGTCCAAATACTTTTGTATATAGACTGTACGTTTATTTCTAAATAAGTGTTCAGAGGAGTAAAATCTGCTTTAGTGTAAATGTAAAGTAGCTCTACAGATTTATGACTTCTTCTAAAATGAACTTTGAGCAGATTGTTCTAGCTGTAGAACACTGTAGAGAATGCAGGGTGTGTCAGATACTTTCGAGTGAAACCTGGTGTGAGAATTTAGACAGTTCGCTCGTTAACATATAAAAAAAAAATCCCAACTCTCACGCTATTTTAATGAACCTCGCCCTGCCGATGTTCAAAACTCATATAGATAAATGATAAGGCAGCTTGAGTTCTTTTTCACACCCAGGTTTGTGTGAGAGCTTTGCACTTAAAAGGTTTCACTCATGTCAGGGCCTGCAAAGAGCATTGATACTAGTTGGAACGAATCTGAATGAACTTGACTCAATCCAGAACTTATTCTCACGTATCTGATTGTAACGATAAGGCGAGGTTTTCTTTCGTTCAAATTCAGCCATTAAATATTTAATAGATGCAATACAGATTGGCGTAAGTGATTTGCAATGTTATCTAACAAACTTTGCCCCTTTGGTTGCAACACTTAAAAAAAAAAACGCAACACACCAGTCGGGTCCAAAGACCTCAGAACTCCACGTCTAAAATAATTGGAGCCCTTTGAAAAGACTGCATAGAATTACAAGCTTGACATTTTTTACTCGGAAGGCAGGTCGAGAAAATAACTCACCTTTTCTCTAATGTAATCTCCTTCTCATAAGGACATCCTCTGTGAAATACTAATATTTTCTCTCAAAGTCAACTTTCTTTTCCTACTTTTTCATTCATAATCAATGAATTCTGCATGAAGTGTTCCAAAAGAAATAAAAATCACACCCAGTTCACATTTATATAATGTAATAATAATAATAATAATAATAATAATAATAATAATAATAATAATAATAGTAATAATAATAAGAAAAGGCATAATAATTTTTTTATCTTCTGGAACCCTGTGAAATAATGAACTAATGAACTAGGTTCTCAAAGGCTGGAGAAACCTACCAGTCGATTTGCTGGTATATATATATAGTGTACATGAATTATTGGCCCTCGTAAATTAGCATATAAAATTAATTCCAAATTAATTATTTTATTTTGATCAGATGCATTCATCTAGTCAAGTCAAGTCAAGTCAAGTCAAGTCAAGTTTATTTCTACAGCGCTTTTCACAACAGACATTGTCTCAAAGCAGCTTTACAGAAATCAACAGTCAAGGTGAATGGTGTGCATTTATCCCTGATGAGCAGCCATGGCGACTGTGGCAAGGAAAAACTCCCTTAGATGTTATGAGGAAGAAACCTTGAGAGGAACCAAACTCAAAAGGGGAACCCATCCTCATTTGGGTGACATCAAGAGTGTGATCATAAATCGTTCAACAATACAGAACACTGGAGAGTGAGAACTAACATGAGTACTGGAGTATAAGATTATAAGTAAATGTTCTTTCTACAGTCTTTGGTATAAAAGTAGGAGCTCAACATTTGTGATCATCACAGATCCAGCATCAGCTTCTCCATGCCAGAGCCTTTAAACACTCCAGGAGGTCCAATGTCAAAACTCCACACATGTAGTGGGATCCAATTGGCACTGGTACGTCTCTAGATGGTTCAGGATGTTTGCGAGTTCGGCATCTACTTCTTTAAAGTCCATAATGTTCACGAGGTGGGACGTGACTGGAGCTGGCCAAACCTCAGGAAGCCTCGGGATGGGGAGAGAAAGAGAAGCAGTGGAGAGCAATTAGCGCAGCTGCTGTTCATGATATTAACAGCACAAGTTGATAATGTGCATGTGATCAGATGTTCTGGAGCACAAGGTTATGATGTGATGTGTGTTATGTGTAGGCTTTGCTAAAAAGATATGTTTTTAATCTGCACTTAAACTGGGTGAGTGTGTCTGAACCCTGAACACTGTCAGGAAGACTATTCCAGAGTTTAGGAGCTAAATGTGTATTTAAATGCATTTCAAATGCCTTGGGATTGTCAGAGGAAAAGAAAACCAGAAAAAACTGAGAAAAACTGACAAGATGTAAATAAAATATATAATGAATACACAATATATGGATAAAAGTTTGTCGACACCTGACCATAAGATTCATTTGTGTTTTTTGGACATTTAGTCAGGAATTTGCTGTTATAATAACCTTTGGGAAGATGTTCCACTAGGCTTTTTGTGCTCACTCAGCCACAAGAGTGTTAGTAAAGTCAGGTACTGATAAGGGTGAGGTGAGGAGGCCTGGGGTGCAGTCAGCGTTCCCAAAAGTGTTCATTAGGGTTGAGGTGAGAGCTCTATAGCAGGTGTCCCAATACTTTTGTCAATGTAAGTGATTAGGATTGAACTGGACATTCCACAGCATTAAATGTAACTATAAACGGATAAAAAAGTGTAACTGGTCAGTGGTTA
This sequence comes from Silurus glanis, assembly GCA_014706435.1. Taxonomy (NCBI): domain Eukaryota; kingdom Metazoa; phylum Chordata; class Actinopteri; order Siluriformes; family Siluridae; genus Silurus; species Silurus glanis. The sequence continues at coordinate 703,233 of JAAIIK010000143.1, forward strand.
AGGCTCTGGGTTACTGATCACAAGGTCGGGGGTATCACCAAGCTGCCAACTTTGGGGCCCTTGAGCAAGGCCCTTAACCCACTGAGCAGTAGGGGCGCTGTATCATGGCTGACGGTGTGCTCTGACCCCAGCTTCCTAACGTCGCTGTGATGTGCGAAGAAAGAATTTCACTGTGTTGTATCTACACGTGGCAAGTATAAAGAACCTTCATTAATTGCTGTAATGTAAAAGGATTAAAACATTTCTGGAAAAAATAAAAAAAAATTATTGTGGTGGTGGAAATTTACTGACTGTTTGTATAAACAGTGGTGATGAAATGATTATTTGGTTTAATGGTTTATGTAGTTTATAATGATGAGTTATGTACTTGGAAATCATTTACATTTATTGCATATAGCTAAAGAGCTTATCCAGAGCATTTTATCAGAGTAGTCCCTTAAAATCATTACCTCATGATAGTTCACTAGGGTCAGGGATTAAGACTACTATGAAGATACAACAGAGATGATCTTACAACAGATTAAACAAATAGGAGTTTAAGTCCTTCGTGAAACTCTTTTTATATGTTTATTTGTGCAGTGAAGGCAAGTTCATATAACTACCAGGTTGCCGGAACCAAAAGAAGTCTCTATACATGTCTTCCTTGTATCTTGGTGGGTTGGTGGGTCTATCTGATCCATGCTACAGGACTGAAAGGTGTGTGCTACAGAAGAGAATGTGATAATTGAATTAATATAGGTATGATCAGGTTTGTTTCTGGTTCTCTATGCAAGCACCAATGTTTATGATTTTTTGTGGGTTGCCACAGGAAGTTATTGAAGGGCAGAAAGAAAATAAGTAACTGGGCTATCAGTGGTCCCAGTTTTCAGGGTCAGTGCATCAGTTCCCAGGGTACATAGTGACCTGAAGTGTGAAATGTTACAATTTCAGCCTGGAAAACAGTTTTCTAAATAGTTTTTCAGCCAATCAAAGGTGCAGAAGTTAATATTTTAAATCCAAAAGTCAGTCAAAAATGCAGAAACACAGAGTCTTTTATAGTTTTTGAAGGACAGGCATGTTCATTTTGTTTCTTTGCAACAAACTCACAAAAAAATGGAAAGTGACTGACTGGAAGAATCGGCAGATACATCAGGCGGTGAGATGTTAGCAGACTGCCCTCACCTCCACATTCAAACATGGAGGTGGAAGCGTAATGGTTTGGGGTTGTTGTGGAGCAGGGAAGGTTGGAGACTTAATCCGGGTGAAATTAAAACTGAACCAACATGGCTGCAATTCCATACTTCAACACCATGTAATTTCTGTTGGACTGTGGCTCATTGGAACCGACTTCAGCATACAACAAGACAATGAGTCCGAGGTCTGTAAACTTTATTTAGAGAGCAAACAGTCGTCTGGAGTGTTATCTATTGCCCGGTTACCACACCTAAATCCTATTGAACTGCCCTGGTATGAACTGGGTTGCAAAATGGAGATCTCCAACTAGTGAAGAACACCTTTGGCAAGTTTTACAAGAGGCATGGCAAAGTATTTTAGCTGAATGTTTGGAGAAAAAAAACTGTCCGGATGATGAGAATGTCTGAAGCTGTTCTTCATGCTAAGGGAGAATTACAATAAAGTGGAACAACTGGACATTTACATATTTGTTCAGTTAAAGTAAATTCATACCATTCAACCTATTTTGTTGGCTAGAAACAAAACAAACATTAATGTGTCTCTCAAAAACCATTAAAGTGTAGGTGTTTCCAAACTTTTTAAATGCACCGGAGAAATTAAACTACAGTCCAAGTCGTTGTCTCAGACCAAATGTTTGGAGACTTGTAGAATGTTTGTTTGGTTGTGTTGGTCATTCATTTTAGTGATTTTGTGATTCAGTGAATTTTACTTTATTTTAAAATCTTTAACGAGGATGTTGTATGTTGATATGTATGTTTTATTCAGCTGCAACATGGATTTCAATCAGTTGAACATCTCAGTGCACCTGACATGAGGTCCTGACAGGGCTATGCTAATTAGAACTAGCATGCTCCAACTCCAATTGCACCACAAAGGGTTTTGGGAGACGGGGATTTGTGTATATGAATTAGTAAAAAAAAAAAAAAAAAAACGTGTTATTTATTATATGTTTATGTTTTATACTTGGTATCTTCTTTTTTATTTATTTGCTCAAGCAAGACTTAAATAAATAAGTAGTCATCATGGATTTTTTTTTTCTGAAAGGAACATTATTTATGTTTTATTAATAAATTGTATTTGGTTATGGATGGTGTATGAATGCTGAAATGTCAAAAAACAAAAAAACAAACTTAAATTCTCCTAATTAAACCCTCGCTGAATATTATGCTAATAGATGACAGACAACCTTTGTGGTAGCGTTGATGGCGGTGGGGACTACGTTTCCCAGGATGCATTTCGGTTTCGGGGCTCGCCATTGGTCCGCGGTGCACTATAGGCGCTCTCTGATTGGATGTGAGGCGCTCACGCGAGGTGCGTCACGACGTCGCGCTCCGGTTTCGAGGAAATACGGCCAGTTCGAGGCGCTTCGCTCACACACGCAGTCAGCGGAGGGTCTGCGAAGGAGCTCCGGAGCGGCGGGTTACGGCAACTGTGTGGCATTTAATAACACGCCTGACGGACTGCTGTAAACCACATTGTTTGGAGGTAAAACTTTTTTTTTTTTAATATTGTACACATTTTATGAAGTGACACGGAGCCGAAAACCAGTTGTAACCAGTTTCCTAACGGTACTTTTTTTTTGTCCGTAGAGCTCGTGCACTTGGCCTTTCTGTTTGAAACCTGCCATGCTAGCTAAACTAACCGAAATATTAAAATGTTTTATTTCCAATTTAACCTAAAAGTTATAACTATAACCCCTTTCGCGCAATAGTATCCAGAAACCTACATTCTGGAGTATCTAAAAGCTGCTGTATATTTGTCTGTCAGACTTAGCATAATGCCTAAATGTGCTTTTATTTCCCTTGAATACAACAAGCCTGATGGATACAAATAGAAAACGTTTTCATTGTAAATAATAATAAAAAAAAGGGAACAGAAAACATGTTGTGGAGAAACAGAAACATATGGCTGGCCATGTTGAAAGCCTGTCAGAGGGCAAAGCTAAATGGAGCTAAGCTAGCTGTATTGTAAACAAGCGGTCTCGCATCACGTTGTTGTGCTGGAAGTGGAGCAGGTCTGAGGTGAAAATAAAGAGAAGAGCCTTGAATTCATTTGAGATTCATTCTCAGAGTAAACAACCTGCTCTTTGTCTCCATGCTGCTCTTAACCACCACTATCACCAGCACCACCTTGATCCTGTCACCTCAGCACCAGCTGTTTTTCTGACATCCTATAGAGAAAACTCTGTTGCCTATTATTCACACTCCAAGCTGTTTCATTTTCTGTCTTATCATTTCAACAATCATTACAACACATCACTGTTCTTGGAAGTTTTTTTCCTTCCAAGTTTGTAGAACTCTCTCGGATCGAAATATTACGAGGTTCTTGAGAGGTTTTATGAAAAACAATACGGTTTCTCAGCATCTCCTTCGGATACCTCTCATCTCATGTCACGGCATCATCTCCGAGTCAGTTTGTCCGATTTACTGCTCATTCTGATCTTTGTTTCTGAGACCTTAAACTACTGTTGAAAAAAAAGACGCACCTGACATTAGATATCGTTATTTATAGCACTGTATTATTTATTTATTTTGGTCAATTTTGTTGTTGACACATTACTTACTGATGAGTTAATTGCTTGAAATTTTCCACTCGTTTTCTCTCGAATTTTCTAACCGTGATTTCAATTTATTTGTATCTATACAGTGCTTTTAACAGTGGACCTTGTCCCAAAGCAGCTTTACAGAATTGAATAGATTAAAGATATCAATTTTAGTGGCATAAATTAGTCATAATTGGTGAGGAAAAATTCTCGGGTGGCTTTGAATGTCCATTTATTGTGCTTCCATCATTGTTCAGGTTATCAATGATTTCTCTGATACACATAGATAGCCAAATGCATCTTCTCGAACTGCTGTTTTACAGTGCAGTGAAACAGACTTAAAGAAAAAAGAAGAAAAAAACAAGACTCTTCTAAATATATGAGCTCATAGTTACATGTGATTTTCTAGTGTTGCTTCCTCTCTTTTCATCAGCAAGTTTGCTCTTGTACTGGCTATATCTGGATGATGGGGGAAACACTTGAAAAAAGTTTTAAGTGTAAAAAAAAAAACCATAAGTTGCTTAATTTACAACTGGGGTTTTGCGGGAACCTGACGATCACCTTTATTTATTATTTTATTCACTTAATTTGCTCTAACTATAAAGACATGTTTTGTGTGTTGCTGCTTTGAAAAATCCAAACCCCACTCATATAAAACACACTTAAATCAAGCACTTTTAATTCTTTCCACATTCAGACTAGTGTAGAAGTCAACAAAGACAGGCGAAAGTCCTTTTCTATCTACCTCCATTCCTTGTGCTGAAGTTGCTCTGAAAACTAACATGCAAGTCTGCAGAAATATTTATTTGATATGGATTTACAAATGTGAAGGTCAGTCGTGCAGAGAAAATGAAATGCTGAGGACTGTGGTCTCGTTTGGGGGAAAGTTTCTGATTTAAAAATGCTTTTTTATATATCTGTAACACAATTTGACTTCATGATAAATATCTGAGAGTAATATTGCAATGATACAGTAATGAGTATTTGATACACTCATTGTTTGAGAGAAGAAATAAAATGTCTATCACAAAATATAAATCGTATAAACTTTTACCGATAAAGATACCTAGTTATCAATGTTAAATCATTATAGTCCTGAGCTCTCTTATAGGTCGAATACATCATCAGTTAATTTAAATAAAGCCAGAGGTTTGAACATTCAACTCTTCCACATTCTAAAACTGAGCAGCTTTTGATTTTATTATTATTTTACACGTGATTACAAAAAAACTAAAATGTACAGTACATTCTCTCCATTTTGAGTATGTTGTAGATTTTAATTAAAAGAAGAAAAGTACTTCAAGTGTAACGCTCCCTGACACGTTCGTGATCGATGCGAGTAACCCAACCTGAGAAGAAAGATTTATGAAAGTCTCTAAGCATCTTAACCCTGAGACGTTTCATGACGTCTTCTCTCTATACGCTCGTTCAAGATGCTTGTGTGTTCTCCTAACGTGGATTAGCGTTCTCAGTCAGGGTCACGTGTGATCTGTGTTTATCGTGTTATAGGAAATAAGTGATATTATGAAGTGCCTAGTTTAGAATGACGGAGTTCCTGTGTCTGAACTGAATAAAATGTCAGTCTGGGGTTTATAAAGGTTATTTATACCAAAGTGTTGATTTTTGTATGTTCCTGATTCTGATTGGTCAAGACTGTGTTGGTGTGGTGTTGTATTTCTATAACTGCAGCTCTGATTAACAATTTAAATCAATTTCTACTATATATGTAATTCAAAATCCAACAAAAGTGTATTAGTTGATATAAGGATGTTTGAAAAGAGGCTTTTAAAGATTGTGTTTTTTTTGGACGGAGTCTTGTGCCAGTGCTTCATAACAGTTGGAGGCCTAGTTGTAATTATATTAATTTTTAATATAATATTATTGACTCGAGAGAGAGAGTATGCTGAAGGATTGGTGTTTAATAGCTGCTCTAACAAGATCTGAATAGTCACATGGACATTCTGCTACACAAAGCGCATTAAACAAATAATTAGTTCTTTTTTTAAATATAGTCAAAAACTATTTCAGCAAATTGTTGCAGTGTTAAACATTTCACAATGTGCCTTTTTATAGCAAAACGATCAAACCAGTCTTTAATAACTCTCCTTTAACACGGTGCTCCATATATCCAGGTCATTAGTATCACCTGCATTTAAATAACACTGATGTGAACAGAAACACAAAGCTAATTGGATGTTTACATATACCTTTGAGCCAGGCTATTTGTTTTAAAGTATTGCCTGTGTAGTGCTAGTGGTTTTTTTCAATCAACAAGGCTGCATTCTGGGTATAAACTGAAATACTATGTACAAATGTAATGCAATAATGCTTTTAAGCATAAGAAAAGGAGCTGTGTGGGGTTTTTTTTTTTTTTTTTTTTTTTTTTTTTTTTTTTTTTTTTTTTTTTATTATTATTTTTTTTTTGTGCCATATTGCCTTCATAGTCCTCCTGTAGTTTGGTTGAAAATGGACAAGGGATAAATATACTGTGTTGATATACACACAGACACATACGCACATTAGTATGTATTATTGATGCAGAGAACAGTATTGTGATAAACAAACAGACAGTCAGGTCATTAAAGAAATATCTCAACACTCTCATTGCAGCAGAAATTCCTGAAATCTCAACTACAGCACGAGGAGACGCAGCTTCTCTGTTCTTTTCACGGTCGCTTGACAGCACAGTGCCTTCCATCCCATAATTCTATAAGATGTCGTTGCGTCGTCAAGGAGATGGCCGTTCGGTGTCCCATGCCGTGGTGGTGGTGTTGTGTATTGGAAGGCTGATGCTGGTCCATAGTTTATGTTAGTGGTAAAGGGCTCATTTGACCTTGGTCAGGAACGTGTGTGTGTGTGTGTGTGTGTGTGTGTGTGTGTGTGTGTGTGTGTG
>JAAIIK010000143.1:709850-723529 GCA_014706435.1 Silurus glanis
GTGTGTGTGTGTGTGTGTGTGTGTGTGTGTGTGTGTGTGTGTGTGTGTGTGTGTGTGTGTGTGTGTGTGTGTGTTGGACATGCGTCAGAGCAAATGAAGCATTTGACCACCACATGATGTCGGTATTCGCGAAAAGGGAGTGAAGGGCGAGTTAACCTTATTGTGGTTCTGCTGCATGTGTGCGTAAACCAGTGTAATATGACACGATCCTTACAGTGTGTATACAGGTTTAATACATTTTATTCAGAATAAAACTAAATAAATAAATAAATAATTTACACTGACCGGAGAAAAAGAATCTGTGCAATAAAAAAAAGATTTTGTATTTCATGTTAAAATTAGTCCAGCTGCTCAAATCTATTCATATAAAAATTACATTTATTGAAAGGTTTTGATTTTTGAAATGTAATACTTTTTCTTGTAAGGAGTCCGTTACCCACGTCAGGCCTAATATAACCGCTTCAAATTGACTTTGTAGTATTCGGGGGTTTTGTTGTTTTTGTTTTCTTTTGACTCATGATATAAAAAAAAATGATTTGCAGCGGGGAAAATTTTTCACCCCATTACAGATTTAATCGCAGTGATTTCACATTTCTAAAAGAAGGAATAGAAACTGAAAAAGACAGAAGTTGAAGCAGACATCCAGGGTTTCCTGCGAACGTCTCGTGAATTACAGTGAAAGCAAATCGAGAGCTTTTCGCAACTCCTCTATTACTAGTTCAAATGAAGCCGCTAACGACCTGCAAACGAACAGCGAATATGTATTCAGGATCGAAACCCAAAAACACACTGCGCACTGCTGTAATATAAACTGTGTATGAAATTTGTCTACACAGATTTCTGCAATTATTTTGATTAGTTGTTCCTTTTTGTTTAAAAGCTTGTTCCGTCCATGTTTGTCATGTCTGTTTGTGAGAGAATACCACTGACATTAAGCATTTGCCATACCATTGACGTCTAGCTAGCATAGAATTACGTGGTGCTGCTTATCCGAAAATAGACCACCGTGGTCACCGACTTGTATATTAAAGTCACAAACAGGTTCAGATCGGCAGCAATGATCCGTACTTGTAAGACATTGGATTACTGATCAGAAGGTGTGATCTTAATTCAAATCTCAGCACTACCAAGCTGCCACTGCTGGACCCTGAGCAAGGCCCCGAAACCTTGACAGTTTGGTTATATAGATGAGATAAATGTCACTCTATAAGGCCATAAATGTAAGCAATGTAATGCAATATCCCACTTGTAACCTAAGGATTGGTCTCCTCAACAATAAGTTTACCAAGTGACATTAAATCAGCAGAGCTGCCCACTGCAGAAAATGCAAATAATTTAGACGACAGATTCGATTATATTATATTCATTCGATTTCAGTTTCTCTCTCTTTTTCTTGCCCTCTCTCTGTACATTTTCACAACAATGCAGCATGCACGAGGTGTCAAATAGGGTTATTGCAAACAGCTCTTTTGCAACCCCGCTCTCACCACTGTAACTGGCACCCCCTTCAGTTTCATATTTCACTCCTGTGCATATTTCAGAACCTGCTTTTCTTGCGCTCCCTGTCTGTCAGTGGAGTGCCGTCAGCTATTACAGCCTGGTCTTGTGACCAAGAGACGAAAGACAAAAAAGCCCTTTAGAGCGGATCGCTCTGTGTGTCCGAAAGTCATACGGCATGCAAAAGCTCCAAGACCTGTCTTTGTTTGGACTCGCTCATCCCCCTTCGGTTTGCTGGTTTTGTTCTCTCCGGACCTCCCCTACCCTCCCAACCCAACCCCACCCCTCCTCTCTCCTGCCTGTTTTTTTTTTTCTTCTTCTTTCCACCACGCAGAAAAAAAAAAAGTCTGGTGTTTTGCCATCGAGACGTCGTTCACTTGCACTAGTGACGTTCAGTCACACGAAGGATTTAGCTGGGATTTTCTCAACACAATGGACCCATTTGTTTCAATCTTAATCGCTGATTAGACACTAAGGTGTCGATTAATCTTTATTAAGTCGTATCAAACACTTCGAACGCAACCGTAACGCAATTTTTGGAAATTTCTGTTGTACTGTTCAGGTAAAACGTTATTCTGTGAATCACAAAGTCACACGGAGTTATTTCAGAAAACCCTATTGTTTTATGTAGCTCTTTTATGAATTTCCTGCCTTTTTTTTTTTTTTTTTCTTTCTTTTTTTTTTTTTTTTTTTAGCAGTATTTGCAAAGAGCGAGTTTTTCATTTGCATCTGCGCGTTTTGTTTTCTGTCAGCAAGCTATCAATTCGTAACTCCGTTTCCTTCAGTCATTACAGAGTTCCCCAAACTGCACCAAAGGTCAAGTGTCAAGGCTACTTCTTGGCACTTGATGATCACTTATTCAGCTGCATATACAAACACACACATTTCCACTTCACTCTCTTTACTTTCTAATTGGCCCTGTTTGGGCTTCTCATGTTTATGGAATTTCTCAGATATCATGCAATAATGACTGAAAGCATGATTGTTACTACACTTACTGGCGTTCAGGTCAATTTTGTTTTATATATATGTATATTTGTTGGGGAATAACTCTGATGCTAATATGATGTTAAAGCTTAAACTAATATTTTTTTGTGGAAAAAGGCTTAAATCTTAAAATAAATCATTGTTTCAAAATGGGGCAGAGGATCATATACAATGTACACAATTTCTTTCATAACGTAGCTAAAAAATAAATTATTACTTAAATATATATCAGGCATTTTTTTAAAATTCCCTTCGACCTACTAGTTATTTCTCATCCATTATGACTTACCACTCAGGGTTGAGACTTGTGTAATTTTTCCAAAATAACACTCAGATGTGCTAACTGGCCTCACTAAATGACACAAGAGAAAGTACTGCCAGAGAGTATTCCATCCAGAGCTGAGCCAATTATGGTGTCTTGGGGATGGCTAGCTTTACTGTTTGTTCACCACTGATAATTAGCTCTAAACCCTGTGCTTCAGTCTTGCATAAAATGCTATTGGTGCTAGATCCCCTTGAATGAAATTAGTATTAGGCTTATGAATTTTCACTCATGGTTGCATCACTATCTGTGACCTATCTGTAGAACAAATTTCCACCGGATTTCCTCGTGAGTTACGTGTTCGATCAGTACCGGTTAACCTCGTCTGCGATTGCAGATCTAGCTTGTCGAGTGCACTTGATAAAAATGCCTTCTTGGCACCTTCTCGATTGGGGTTTAGTTTGAAAGGCCACACAGGAGTAGTGTTCTTGTCACGGTTCTTTTGCTGGCTAGCGCAAGAGCCATTAAGAATTTACGCATCGGCCAAACTTTTATTTATTTATTTATTTATTTTAGCCTGCAGCTGTGGTCCTGCTTTTGAGTTTTTGAATGACAGTAAATTATGATCGAGATCGATGGAAACAGCCAGACACTCTTGCAGCTGTGGCTATACAAAGTATTGCATCAATTACAAGGGCAAAATGAGCACTAATTCAACAAGCACTTCCTCCAAGGGAAAATGTGTTTCTTTTTTTAATGGCAAGGCAAAGTGGACTTGCTCATTAATTTGAAGAAAGTGCTAATCCAGGATTTTGGATTGAATAACTCCTCAGCCCTTGAACTTGAGTCAGAGTGTTAGAGACACTTTACCTCAAATGGCCACATGAAAGGCTTTGCATTGAGCGATTGCCATGGCACAAGGTTGGCAGCAGGGGGGCATAAAACTTGGCAGACCAGTGGCTTCAAACGTAATCTTTATCACACCGAGACATGGATTAACCTTCTCTTTTTAAACAGTTCTGTGTGTACTGTAGCAGGACATTCAGTTCTACCACAATGCAAACATTTATAAAAAAAAAAAAATGGTTTGCTTATGCCCTTCTATTTATTGTTTTGTTCAGAAAGAATCATGTTGTTTGTCTTCTCTTCAAAGTTGTGTCGGATCAGCTGCTTGACTGCATGAAGTCCTTACGTTTCCTAGATTGCACATGGCCTTTTCTATTCTTGTTTTCAGTTCTCCAGCATTTTTTTATCGTGGTAGTGTTTTGGGAGTAGTTCTTCTCGGTTCTGTCAACGACACCATCTGTTTGGATTTAGATATGCCTTCCTGCTATTCCCCACGGCATTCGCTTGTCTTTTGTCGCTGGAATTTATCTCTCTGATGTATCCTCAGTAGCGTACTTTGTTATTGTCTGGGTTGTTGATTTGGCGCCTCGAGTTCAGAGGAGCACTACCGGGTTCCTGCAGCGCCCAAGCATCTGGGACTCTTGATACACCATAGATGCTGTGTGAAGTGATCGATTTGGTAAAGTCCTCTGAGTATTATAAGGAAAGATCTGTAATAAGTTGTAGTGCCATCTGTGTAAATAAGGAAATGTGGTTGTCTGTGGAACTTTTTGCCGATATCCAGGAGCCAGACGATCTTCTATCAGTGTAGCGCATGCTTTTTCCTCTTTAGTACCAGTTCATTTCAATATTAAAAAGCTGAGTAGGTGTCCCAATAATTAAGCCTCTCTCTGTCTTTAGGTCACTTCACAGCATTTTAAGTATGTTTTGAGTGCTAGTTGCGTAATTGTTTATTTGACAACTGTCTCTAAGCATCCTCACTTCTCTAGATATTCATTGAGCATCCACCTTTATGATACCTATTTACTTTTCTCATCGTCTCTTGATTTCATTTCTCAGGTTCTTCGATACCCCGACCCCCGTGGCGCAACAGGATCGAGGGACGACAGCCTGGACACAATCATCCTGGTGTTGAGAGAGCGGGAAAACTCTAGGAGACAAGCTGGACGGAGCGGAGTTGAGAAAGGAGGGCGAATGCCCAGCATTTGTCCTGAGACACAGAGTTTGCAACACTGACAGCGGCAGAAACTACGACTCCACCTCAGACAGCCCGGACGCCATGAGCCCGGCCAACTCAGAATCAGAATGTACACATAACGGGGTGAGGGACATTATCACACTATCACACTAATGATAACACTATTACACTAATCATATCAACTGATTTAACCTCAGTGTAGTGTTTTCACGATCAAGTTTCACAAAGTCTTCTTGGGGTGTGTGTGTGTGTGTGTGTGTGTGTGTGTGTGTGTGTGTGTGGGGGGGGGGGGGGGGGGGTGTATTTATTAGGCAGTTAAGCAGGAAATAGGCAAAGTGGGTGATGTATTTGTCATTTCGCCCACTTTTTAGTGAATGTTCCATGATCATAAATGTAATTATATTCAGATTATAAGGTGTGACATGAGTTCAGGTTGTGTCATGAACAAAAGTTTATGGAATAAAGAGGAATAAAACACAGTGTTAGTGTAGAATAATTTACACTGGGATGATAACGTTAACATAACGCAGCATCGTGTCTGGCAGTAACACACCATTACATCATTACACCATTACCACACATTATGCAGCATAGCATGCAGCTGTATTCACCAGCTTAACCAATGAAGTAGGTCAGAGTGGGGCAGGTGTAAATCTATCCCAGTAGGTTAGAAGGGCAGATGCTTTACTGACTCTCAGAGTAGTGATAGATAATCAGAAACCTGAGCAAGGTGATGAAACTTTAAACAGGCCGCAGTGTTCAGTAACAGTTGCTGGATGGGGCTTGTTTGCAAAGTGCGTCTGATCGCCATGGTACGGACCTGGTCTTACTGTATGACTTTCTCTGTTCACCTGTTTACCATCCCCCGCTTTTTCTTTCTTCCTTTCTCTCCATTTCTGCATGATCTGAAAAATATTACACATGGAAACCAGCTTGTACTGAGATCTTGCTCGGAGAAGTCGGTATTTGTTGTACAAATAATGTAAGAAGGGGAGATTTCAGATTTTAAAAATTTGACTTTTGATTGTTTTAATTATACTAACAATTAAAACAATCAAAAGTCAAATTTTTAAAATCTGTATCAGTTTGCATGCATTTTAGCTTATAACAAAATGTTTATATTTATGTTGGTATATGATAGTCTATATAAATTTTCCAGATTTTTTATTAATTCCCATAAATTCCCGTGAATTCCCATAAATTCTTTCACATTTCCAACTTGGATTATTTCCGAAATTCCCCAGAAAGTTCCCGAAAAGTTTCTCTATTCTATTTTGTTATTTATTTATTTACTTATTTTGGCAAAAATGTGAAACAAGGTCTTGAGAAGAGACTCCCACAAGACTGTGATCCCACATGATGCAACAACAACAACAACAAATCAAGAACAGGAGGTTTTGTTGTTCATGCGATAAACGCATGGGTGTGAAGCTCACCGAACAAACAAAGACCTCATTGATTGAGCATTAGCATGAACATGTTGTGGTCTTTTTGTACCTGGATGTTCAGGGTATTGAAAGTTTAAATTATAAGTAAATAAAACGCTAGTAAATTTCTGTTTGGGAACAATGATGAAGTCAAATAAGATAAAGCCTGAATTTACACACTATGTCGACTTGAAGGACTTTATTTCGATGCTATGTAGAGTTTCCTGGGACTTGCAGTTCATATTTGGTTCAAAATAAAACTTTATTTAGACAAAGTCCACTTCAAGATGCATTAAAAGTGTTTAAAGGGCTTCTCTCACATTTGACATATTTGTGGCTCGCTCCCAGCAGGACATTACATACTGTCGCAGCTTTGTGAAATTCTCAGTAACAAACTGCCAAACCCGTCCTTCCTGCTTATTAAGGCATGCTGTGAAGCAGGCTGAGCTTGTTTAAGTACAAGCCTAAACAGAAGGTACTAGAGCTATGTCACAATGAGTTCTGATGTTCTGAGTATCCAGCAAAACATCTGAGTTTGTGTGTAAATGTTTCTCATGATCTCGCCTCAGTGATCTGGTGTTCTTGTTCTTCTAGGAGCAGTTCTACTGAGAGCTTTGTGTGTGTTTGAAAGAAAAAAAAATGACAATGCAATTTCCTTCTAGGATCTTAAGCAGTAAATCTCCATGGTGAGAGACCTTTTTTTCTGATTAGCTCTCTTTATTTTTCATTTTTTTTCTTTTTTTCCCCATTAACTAATGATGGAAAGTTTTTTCCGGTTTGGAACAAGAACAGTAAGAGCCATTGAGTTGTGGAAATGTTGAGTTTTTTTACATATATAGTTGGCACTTTTGTGAACCTTAAGCTCTGTTTCATGCAAATATATTTTTCATGCTGAATTCCTTTTTGACTGAGCCATTTAACAAATTGGCAAATTAAATGTAGATCTAATTGTATGCTAAAGTTGAATTATGTAGTATTCTATTTTCGAGGTTGCCATAACATCAAGCTTGTGAGTGTGCCAGATAGCTAATGTCAATGCTGTGGCTTGTTACTCTGACTACAAAAAAAGAAAACTTGTATTTGCTGCTTGGAAATGTGATATGTCCTCATACCCCTACTAAAATTACCTAAAGCGTATTTAAATCTATAACCCTGACAATATTCTTCACTGTTATTTCCTGATAATGGTGTAATTACGAGTTCTCACTTCTGAGTTCAGCATACCAGCTTAAGCAAAGCGTTCTCCAGGTGTTCTTATAAACCAGTTATCCTTTTATTCACAGTTTAGCCTGTTTACTCTAAGATTGAAGTCTTATGCACAGAAAAAGCCAGGTGTGGCTACAGGTTTTCATTCTAAGAACTCAGGAGCCACACCTGAGACTCAGTTGAAGGTCCAGGTCAACTAATTAAGCAAGCAGAATCAGGTGTGGCGTCTCCTCGGAATGAAAACCGACAGCGACGCCTGCTCTTACAGAGAAGAATGACCCTGCTTTACTCTATTTCTGTTTACAGAGCTAAAAACAGATGGATCTGATTATTATAGATTTGTAGGCTGCAGGTTAACTTCGTTACTGCAACATTAAAAAAAATATAGAATTTCCAAAGAATTGCAGTCACGTCACCTTCTAAGTGTTGAGTCGCTTCTGTAGCGAATGACTTCTGTTTAATGACTACAGGTAAATTATTATTATTATTTTTTTTTCCCTTTGTGTTCTCATTTACATGCAGGTCTGTGGTTCAGCTTGCATTTGCATCAGCCCCGCATTTATCATTGACTGGAAACGTGTTACGTGTAAAAGCCTCTCAATATGCAAGAGACTCGATCGCTCCATCAGAGCAAAACAAGCAGTCGCTTCGGGTCTTTTTGTCTTCTTGAGCCAGACGCGTGTGTACATCTTTCTGGCAGGTTCACGTGGTTGCCATGTTGATTTGGACTCCTCGATGGTGTTTGTGTACTGACTGTAAATGTTCAGAATTTAAAGCTAATTCCAGGCCACCTCCGTGCACATGTGGGAAATTCTGACCCGAGTACGTTCCTCAGGGTTCCTCATTTGTTCTCATGCTTTTTTGTTAGTTTGATGAAATTCAGCATATAGACATTAACGATATGATGATGCTTGGACACGTGGTCCTTTGAGAAATAGCACTTAACCTTTCATTTAAGTTTAAAGCAGATTTCCTTTCATGTAAATCATGATTCAGTAATGTAGTTTATTAGAGCAACCAGGCTGATTAGACTAAGACAGTAAAAACCCCTCACCTTCCAAGCACAGAACGGCTGAGATTAGTTTAAAGAAATTTCTTTTTTGTATGCTCTGAAATCCCTCCCAAAGGGAACTAAATCTGTCTCAAAGTGCACAAAGTAAAGCTTCATATAAACATCTACACTTGAGTGTACACGCTGAGTGAAACCGTCTGTCTGTCTGTCTGTGTGTTTGATGTCAAGATTTACTGGTTTAAAGGTCACTTCTTGATTGCGCAAGAAACCTCGCATGGAACATGTTGTGGCTTTGAGGAACTCGGTGAAAGGGAAAGGGATAAGAGTAACAGTGCCGACATTAAATACTGAACACTTCGAACGGAAGATGGATATATAGATTGAATCAGTCAGCAAACGTGAACACAAACTGCTGCGTATTATTGTCTGTGTTTTTGGTGTTTTAAAGCCCAATTTTAGTTTTTGTCTTCCTCCTTTTCATCGGAAGGTCTGGGGTTCGAGCCCCGGTATCGCCAAGCTGCCACTCTTGGGCCCTTGAGCAAGGCCCTTAACCCTCTATGCTCCGGGGGTCCCTTACGAGGGAAATATCAAGGTCCGTGACGTCGGAGTGACGTGGGGCCGCCTTCCCATGGGCTCACCACCTGCAGGAGGGACCGTAAGGGACGGTGCTGTGAGGATTGGGCAGCAGTCGAAGGCGGGGGCCTGCTTAGACTGCAGAATGAAAAAATGAATGAAAAAGGATGAATCCTTTTCATCGCCGTTGCTGGACCCTGAAACAGAGTGCACCGATTGGTCTCATCAGCTACAGGTGTGCTTCTTACTGCTCGTTTCGTCGATTCAGCGCTCGTCCACGTGCTTGCTGCCACATACATATACACTGTATAAATTGCTCAGTACAGTAATTGGTTAAAATATTATAACAAATAAATTATTATAATATAATATCAAAACTATGATTAATTTGAACATGCTGTTATACATGCATAGGTAAATTCCCCAGTGTAAATGATAACACAGCCTATATCTGCTTTTGAATTATTATTATTAGTATTATTATAACTTATATTATTTCTATTTTTTTATTATTATATTAACATCTAACTCCTGAACACTGTCAGGTAGCGCTGAGTTAAAATAAAAAAGTGTGTTCTACCCTTGTGAAGAGAACAGATCGCACATAGTGGACAAATATTATTGCCTTTAGCCACTATAACCTTTGATACAGTAACACCGATGTCACGCTCCAAGCAGATGTCGATACGTGTAACTCTTTCCCTGGATGAGAACACAATAGTAAAGGATAGTGAAATCTGGAAGGCAATGAAGTCACTGCTTGAGACCAAAACTCAGCGAGATGGATCTTTTTGGCCTTGTGTTTTTACCGAACACCGTCATCAGAATTAATTCTGCAGTTCGTGCATCCTTTACACTCTGCTCCATACGCTGCGTGCCTACAGGGCTCTGAAATATGCGCTCTGCACGTGAAGTCGACTCACGGCTGTGTTTTATTACGCAAGTATTAACACAACAGTGAATTAAGAGCTCCATAAATCTCTATAGAGTTTTCTTCATCGAACGAGCAAAAGCGCTGATGGTTCTCGACGTTCTGGCCGATTTACAATCGACTTTCAGACCTTCTTTCCTGTGAGGGACGACGGTAAAGGGTTATCGAGTAGTTCGAGACCATGATGAAGTGATGTTCTCGGGCAACATGGAAGTACATAGAGAACGTGTAGAGAAAATAGATGCTTTCAGAAGGCATGAAACAAGTGCAGTAATCTAGTGTGCTGTCTTATGTTATAAGCTCAGTCATTTTTCCTAAAGGTTCGAACAAGTGCTTTATTTGCTCTATTTCCCCCTCAGCCTCTTAAGCCCAAAGGAAACGTTTGAAGTGTGCACACTTGTGAGTTCAGCATGCCATGTATTGAGACTTCCTGCCACTTGTGTTTTATTCCCAAAGTGTTAACACACCATTGAGGCAAACAATTTTATAGGATGTCTTCGGATGCAGCAGCGTTAATGTTTACCCAAAAATGCTCCAGCATGATAATGTCCCTGTGCACAAAGCCAGCTTCATACATATGTGCTTTACATGGGTTGGAGTGGAAGATCTCCTGCTATAGAGCGTTGACCTCAACCCATCACATCTTGTGTTCCTGTGATGCCGTGCTGTATACTCGCTTTCATTATTTCATTTAATAACATACCGACTACATCAGTGTTTATTTATACTGACGACTGGCTGCACTCATACACTTTAGCTAAAATAAAAAGTCTTTAATAAGCAGCAGTTTATCAGATTCTCACTGATAGTTATTGTAGTTTGCAATGTTATAGGACAGCTGGAAATGAGTTTTTCAGGTACATTAAATCCACCTGGACAAGTCTTCTTTAATGTGTTGAGGAATTCTAAAGGACGGGGAGACGAGTTGTGTATGAGATCAGGCAAACACAAATATGCCAGTTAAAGCAAAATCAAAGCAAAATAGCACTTGCTTGGTTATTCGTTTTTTTGTATAGTTACTGTTTCTGTTCAAACTAGTTGACGGTTGGTAAAAGGTCGGGAGATTCCATTGTCAGTGTTTTTTAAAAGAAATGTGGAAGTAATACTGTTCCTATAAATTACATGTCTTGGGGAAAATTTAATTATATAAAAAAAAAAAAAGATCAAACTTTAGCATAGAGGAACAGACATATATTTAACGGATCATTAACGTTAAAGGGTTATTAATGGGCACATGGACAGTGTCCTTAACCTCTGTGTCTCAGCCAAGTGGCATGCCTTTCTGAAGGTCAGGAACAAAATGGCGCCAGATGTCCAGGAACGACAGTGAACGTGGCTATATCTGACCCGTGCCTTTTCATGAATGTATTTAAAGGAGTCTGTCATTTCCCTGTACGTAAGTGCTCATTCAACACGGGACCATTTCACACTTCAGTGCACAGGTTACGAGTTCCCCAGGCCCCTCAGGGACACTTTGAGTGAATTGCTCCGACATTAAGGTTCTGTCTTAAATGCTTTTAGTAAATTATTTACATTTGAGACGTTAGGGTTTCCTCTTTACGGCAATCCGGTAAGCATAAACATCCAAGGAATGCAAATAAATCTACCTGTTATTATGAAATCCTAAATCATTACATTGTTTTCAAGTAGAAGAACCCGGTCAGCTTTTAAGAGGCATTGCTAGCATGTAGCGTGTACATAGTGAGAATGCTTGAATAGTTATCACATACCCCAAGCCGTTGACTTGGAACGAGCCTCTCGAGCTAATTTACACTACGAGGAATATTCTGACTTTAAAAATATCACTGCTTACAGTGAAGTAGGGCTTCTGTTCGTTGCTCATTAGCATGCACTAGTATTTCCTTCTTTGGAAACAGCATATGGATTGTTTTCTGCTGCTTCCAGTCACACGGAAGCAAGAGTAGTGTTGTATTCTTGCTGATGGACTGTACACTGTGTACTTCAGTGTAAAAGTAGCTTATAGATGATGCGGATGATCTGTAATGAGTATGATTTTAATCTGCCCTCCAATCTCGTTTATTAAATGACCTTCTGTCCATCAGATAAAAACCTAGCATAAACACAAGGTTCCTAATGGTGTAGGATGTGGAGACCAGTGCCGTCCTACTGAGACCTGTACGGAAATGGAAAACATTAGCATTAAAAATAGTTTCTGCTGTTTTAACACCCTGTATTTACTTTTATACGATCTCTCTCGCTCGCTCGCTCGCTCTCTCTCTCTCTCTCTCTCTCTCTCTCTCTCTCTCTCTCTCTCTCACAAAAACTAGTTTATAAAGACTACTCTCTTTTTGATGTTTAAACACTTTATCCGGATGACTTGTAGCGAAGAACAATGCTTTAGTTCCTCCTTTTTATATATTCATAGAAATACAGTTTGCAGTCTGCTTTGTTTTGATCATTCATAAGTGTTAATGTATTGCAGTACCAATTCCATCCACTACACTAACGTGGCGCATCGCGAGGCAACTTTTTACATCATGTGACCAGCATGTGCTCCATATATTTAAACTTTATGGTTTATGTAGGTGCCATTAAACTCTATGCATAATTAATAGAATGCTGATGAAACACATTTCTACCCTGTTTACTGACACACATTTTTTTTTGTCATTGTTACACCCAAATCATTAATCGTGAATTAGTTCTAGATGAATCCTGTCTTAGATTGCTTGGTTATTAGCATTACAATTTGCATTAATCACATGGTAATAAATATTCATATCAGGACATGAGCATGGTACTGGTACAACAATCAGCATCATTGCATTCCATATATACACACACACACACACACACACACACACAAAACCATTTTAGTTTAGTTCTATAGTATCTTCTCAAGGGATGATACTATAGAAATGAAACTTGGATATATTTTAGTCAATGTGCAGCTTGAATAGCAGTATAAATTTACTGTCCTCTGGAAATAACTGAACATACCGCCATTTTTGTCAAAATAACTGGCAACAAAAGTGAGTACACCCTAAGTGATAACAGCTGTACATCGTGTAATCATGCAAAGCCTGTTAATGTGTTTTTCATCTTGACAGGACCATACAAATGTGTGTATCTTGTATTTGAGCAGTTAAAATTTGGTGCTTTAAGTACAATCCTCTCGTACTGACCACTGGATTTTCAACATGGCACCTCATGGTAAAGAGTCTCTGAGGATTTGAGAATTAGAATTGTTGCTCTCCACAAAGATGGCCGTGGTTATAAGAACATCCTGAAACTGAGTTACATTGCAGTGGCCAGGGTCATACAGACGTTTTCTAAGAGGTGTGCTACTCAGAACAGACCTCGCAAAACGGTCGATCTAAGAAGTTGAGTTCTCGTGCTGTGCGTCAGATGCAGAAGCTGCTTCTGAAAAACAGATGCAACACTGCCACTGCAACAAGTCGGTTTTCATGGTCATCGACCAAGAAGAGGTTTTTATGAAGCTGGTTCACAAGAAAGCAGACAAACGGTTTGCTGAAGACGACCCGTCCAAGCGCATGATTAACTGGAACCATGTTCTGTGGTCTGATGAGACTAAGATAAACTTGTTTGGCTCAGATGGTATCCAGCATGTGTGTCACACTGAATACTCTAAAATATATCCAACTTTCATTTCTATAGTATTGTCCCTTGAGAAGATATACAAAAATGGTTCCTGAAATGTGAGGTATGTGGTGTGTGTGTGTGTGTGTGTGTGTGTGTGTGTGTGTGTGTGTGTGTGT
>JAAIIK010000143.1:725133-737713 GCA_014706435.1 Silurus glanis
AGAGAGAGAGAGAGAGAGAGAGAGAGAGAGAGAGAGAGAGAGAGAGAAAGAGAGAGAGAGAGAAAAAATTGTGTAGGGGAGAACAGAAAGGAGCTGCTCCTTTACACAGTGATATATTGACCTGTCTGTGCAGCCTTCTGTCTGTCCCATACAACTAATTGTTATTATAATGATGTTCTATGCGGAGGAGAGAGAAATAACTGCAAGGTGGAATTCTTGTGCTTTCAGTAAAAAAAAAAATCTATACAAAACGTAGACAAATATTAATTATTGCACGCTTTAATTATAAATTTGCATTCGTGTTAATGCATGTGCTGTAATATTTGAATGCAGTTAAATGTGAAACCATTTAAGTCAATACAATTGGATCAAAAATGTAATTGTCAAATCAAGTCAAGTTTATTTCTATAGCGCTTTTCACAACAGACATTGTCTAAAAGCAGCTTTACAGAAATCAACAGAAGGTGAATGGTGTGTATTTATCCCTGATGAGCAGCCATGGCGACTGTGGCAAGGAAAAACTCCCTTAGATGTTATGAGGAGGAAACCTTGAGAGGAACCAGACTCAAAAGGGGAACCCATCCTCATTTGGGTGACATCAAGAGTGTGATCATAAATCTTTCAACAATATAGAACACTGGAGAGTGAGAACTAACATGAGCACTGGAGTGTGTGATTGAGTGATGTGCTTTCTACAGTCTTATACAGTCATTATAGTTATAAAACTAGGAGCTACTGAGCAACTCATAAAATAGCTCAACATTTGTGATCATCACAGATCCCACAGATCACAGAAAAAATTGTGTACGTTACATTTGAAACGTATGAACTTTATAACTAAATTTGAGTGCAAAACATTGTTCAAATGAAACCCATCATAAGAATCGATTTGTTTTTCGCAAAAGGATAGAGGATAGGTTTGCATACGTCATGTGTTTGGAGTGTAAAGAAACGCGATCGCTGACCGACCGATTCGCACACCTGGGATTTTTCCCGTATTAGATTACACAAAGTGCACGAAAATCTGATCAAATCTAAGCCAAAATCAGATTTTCCTTTTTGGATCTATGAGATTATTTTGTCGAGGTAAACAAAGCCGGTGTAGTCGGAATCGTGTGTCCTGACTCTTCTGTTTGTGTTTTCAGACTGCAGCCATTAAAAGAAAGGTACACCACAAAGGCGACGAGAGGAAAGGGGCAGAGGTGGAGGAGGAGAAAACCTCGGATGAAGGTTTCATGGGGATGACGCCACTGCTGCAGGCCCACCACGCTATGGAAAAGATGGAGGAGTTTGTCCATAAGGTCAGTCTGCACACACGCACACACAAACACAGGGTGGGCTAATTATTTATTCATTATCCAGCCCAGTGAGAATGTAAAAGCTTCAGGGTTTTGCCCAGTCATGTGTTTCGGTTGCTCGGAAACTAAACCGATGAAGCAGTAGCTAACGGCACATTGTGACACACAGCGAACTAGCTGGGAAAAGGACGACTTTGTGATGCGATATCATTATATATTACATATATATTGCACCTTATAAAGCATCAACATCACGTCATGAATGTATTTACAATTGCTTTACTGGACCATTTCAATCTGTTTTTTCAAATATCAGCTTTTTCCTGATTCAAATCCATAAAAATAGACAGATAAAATGAATCATGTAAGAAACAAGTCACATTTATATACCTCACACTTCCAAACTTTGTACGTATATATAAAATAAGTATGCAAATCCGCTTAAAAAAGTTTTCCAAGACTTTTTAAAAAATTTACATATTTGAAATGTTTTCATGCATTCACACAAGAAATAGACTAATTACAGTCTATGTACTGTGCAGTGATCATCAGTCTCCTGGTTTCTTCTTGCTGCAAATGCGATAAAGCAATGAATGCGACGGATCTGGAACATTTCTCTGTGGACCCTAATTAGGAATTAGTGGACACTAATCAGGAATCTTTAAATCCTGTTTTTTTTAGACTTCTCAAGCACACTCTTCATCAGCAGCAAAGCTTTCGTGCAATTCCAATAGTTTAATCAGTAAATAGGGAGAAAAACATTATTTTACAATTATTTTTTAATTAAATCGGACCATAACAGAGGTTTAACATCCTTGTCCATGAACATGCCTTACACATTGTAGTAGCATCTTCATGGTGAAGGGCATAAGGTTTCACACCAAATGAAAACATTTGTGAAGGTCTATGAATAAAAAAAAGAATAAAATAAAAAGATTTATCTATCTATCAGTAATTCAGAGCCACCGAGCCTACCACTTTCAATGGATGGAGAAAGAAAGAAAGAAAGAAAGAAGCAC
This sequence comes from Silurus glanis, assembly GCA_014706435.1. Lineage (NCBI taxonomy): Eukaryota > Metazoa > Chordata > Actinopteri > Siluriformes > Siluridae > Silurus > Silurus glanis. The sequence goes on from JAAIIK010000143.1 coordinate 727,451, forward strand.
ATGTCCTACACATAACGTGTATATACACACACGGCTGTAGGGAAGTCACATAATTTCACTTATCAAAACTTATCCTTGAGAACAATTCATCTCCAACAAACAGCTGCAGCCGCATTCATGCTCCTTCATCTCACTGTGGAACCGAGAATATCAGCATGGAAACCTTCCAATACTTATTACCCATCTCCTGTCCTCAGGCGACTCGCTTTTCTATCAATAGACACGCAAGTTCAGCAGGGGAAAGACAAACGTCTGCTCACTGTTAGTTAAAAAGCCTTCCAGTTCAAGTCTTATTAACAGTCAACCTCCTTTTGCCCTCTTTCTCGCCTCCTCACTTCCCATGTAGTCGAAGCACGGCTGTGTGTGAAAAGCCACTCTGACTAAGAGTCTCTCCACTCGCTCTGATCTCTGCTCTCTGAGCAAGACGTAAGGGCCAAGGCTTTGGAGCATCGTGGTGTTTCCAATGAGCCCGAGCCTCAGCTGAAATTGCTCACCGCAGGCCTTCAATTACCACATTAATCACTCGGGATGATGTCTGGCATTTGCTCTACAACTTCTGCTCTTGAATTTTTTGGTGATAAATATGAAAAATGAGTCTTGCTTCAATGCAAAAAAAAAAATATATTAAATAGTCCTCTTATCTCTGTGGGATATACACTCCTGGGTGTGTTCTTTGTTCCGAACACACTTCTGTCCACATTTCACAGGCGTCGGAGATACCATGGCATACGGTACACACTGCGCACACACAGTGGAGAAAGGAATGTGTCAGTGTCCTTTCAGAGCGTTGTGAAATGTTTTTCTGTTATTTTCAGTAAAGTGGAAAACTACAGCGAGCAGCTTGGGGACTGGGTGTGTGTGTGTGAGTGTGTTTAAGGAATGAGCAGAGAGTTTGGATTAATCAACTAAACAATACGAATCCACTTCCTCACTGTGATTAATACTATGATTAATGCACTATAATTATCTCACTGTCGCTTTATACTTAGAAAAGATTTTCCCTTCTTTATTTTTATTCATCTGTTTCTTTTTTTGTCTATTTTAATGTTTCTTTTTTGCTTTATCTTATCTTTGTGATATATTTCTCTGCTCTTTCTTTGACTTTTCTAGTATTCGTCTTCATGGTTTTTATATTATTTGTGTTTTAGTCTACTATTTTTGTTTTTCGTTTCTTCTTTTCATTCTTTTTTCATTCTATTTCTCTGTCTTAGTGGGTTTTTTTGGGGTTTTTTTCCCTCTTATTTTGCCAATTTTTAATTCATTTGTTCAATTTATTTTTTCTTTCTTTTCATTCTTTCCACTTCTTGCATTTATTTGTAAAAAAAAAATTATTTCCTCTTTTTTGTCTCTCTCACTGTTTGTTAGTTCTAGTATACATTTTTTCCTCTTTACTAATTCTTTGTCTGTTTGTGTTTTTTGTTAATTTTTCTTTCTTTTTTTTTTCATTCTTCTTTAGTCCTAGTCTGTTGTTCTCTTTTTACTATTTCTTTGTCTTGCTTTTTAGCAGTTTCTTTTTTTACATGTATTTTTTGCATTTTTGTTTTTGTCTTTCTTAGTTTTTTTGTTTGTTCTAGTATATGTGTTATCTTTTTTCAAATTTATTTGTCTTGTAAAAGACCAGTAGGTTTTTCCGTTGTTTATATGATGTGTTGCATTTATCTTTTTATTTGGTGAAGATGTGGGAAGGCCGGTGGCGTGTCATCCCTCATGACGTGCTGCCCGACTGGCTGAAAGACAATGACTATCTCCTGCACGGACACAGGCCCCCGATGCCGTCTTTCAGAGCGTGCTTCAAGAGCATCTTCAGAATTCACACAGAAACAGGAAACATCTGGACTCACCTTCTTGGTGAGAAAATGAATAACACACGCGCGTTGTCACATGCAGCAGTTTTGATGCTCTGCTGTCTAACACTCCACAGTATAGCTATTTGCTTACGTCTGCACTGACGCTGTACTGCAGATCTACGGCCTGCTCTAATCACTGGTGATTAGCTTAATAGAGCTTGCAGGAGTGCAGTGTTTCTTGGGAGAGAGCCATGTTGTCTGAGGATTTAAAGACTTAGTTACATGCAGAGAATGTCTGTTAAACAGTAGCGCCAGTTTATGATCCTGGGAATTAGCGATTTCACGCTGACTTTAGCCAGTGGGTCATTATTTATTTATTTATTAAAGCCAGATGTTGAAGTAGATTTGTTTCGCACCTCAGGTTTCTGATAATATCATTAACGTGGTTCTTTTAAGCTTTTCTTTTGAAAAATTTAACTATTACAACTATAGATTTAAAAAAAAAAAATTGCTTAATACAGTCCTGATACCTAGTAGGGAAAATAGATCTGAGCTTTTATTTAGTAATTGTTAGTCTGGGATTTAATCAGCTAAGAACATTATATAGACAGAACATTTGGTACACCTGACTTATCCAGCCATATGTGCTTCTTTCTCAAACACGAAGCTGAAGGCACACAGCACAATTGTCATTGGACTTGGTGGTGTTATAATTCCCCATGACCCATGACCACCTCACCTCACCTCACCTCACCTCACCTCACCTTTATCAGTACCTGACAACAATCTACTAACACCCATGTAGCTGAATGATCAGAAATCTCTATAAACACACTCCAAAATCTAGTGGAACATCTTCCAAGAAGAGTGGAGATCATTATTACAGCAGATGGGGACTAATGGGATATTCAGAAAGCACATACCAATCTTATAGTCTGGTGTCCACAAACCTTTGTCCATGTCTTGATGGCTGAAAAACTGTTAAGATAACTCTATCGAATCCAGTACTAATACAAAGATATTGCAGATATTAAGGTAGAATTAGATATCGGTCTTTGCATACTGTGGAATGTGGTCTCATTTAGGGACTAAATCAACATAAAACTGTTTTTAATTCATCCTTACACCCACAACAAAAAAAATATATGTTCTCCATACACACTTCTAATCTTTGCTTCCCTTTCTATGGGCAGGTTGCCTGTTCTTTCTGTGTCTGGGGATTGTGTACATGTTCAGACCAAACATGTCGTTCGTGGCACCGTTTCAGGAGAAGATCGTGATCGGCGCCTTCTTCTTGGGAGCCATCCTCTGCCTGTCCTTCTCCTGGCTCTTCCACACAGTCTACTGCCATTCCGAGGGTGTCTCTCGGATATTCTCAAAGTCAGTGAATTTATGGTTTTTTTTTTTTTTTTTTTTTTGCGCACACATCAAAAGCAAATGAGGTACAACACAGAAGCAGCGATAATCGATGAGACTGCATTGAGCTTCTTGTTCCGTTTCACTGAACCCTCTCAGATTGATCATATGAAGTGGTACTCGGTGGGGGGGGGGGACCGAACTATTATTGATTGGCAAGATTTACGCTCGCAGTTCTACGTAGAAGGGATGAAGCGAAGCGAATGTATTCTTAAAGAGCGAGCAGAAAAATTCTGGCCCGGAGATATTTACGAAGGAACATAAAGGGAAATTATAGCAAATTTTTCAACGATGTAAATAATCTCAACAACAGCGCCATCTAGCGCACACGTTTAGGATGCATGTAAGTTTGTACACACCGCATCTTTTACCCATTTGTGACCATACACTATTATGAGCCATATGGGATTGCATAGCAATGAACAGGCAGACACTGATGCTAAGGAAGCCATCAAAATACCAACATCAGCCCTCAAACCAATAAAAAAAAACACTTGAAAGGATGAAACGGAATAAGTGCACTGATAACAAGCTACATCAAATAAACCCAGCTATAAACAAAAGGCAATTCCTCCACTTCCACTTCCGTCATACACAGACTCGCACGCTCTTTCCTGCTAAAACCAACAAGAACCCCCAACCCTATGTGACCACAGTGAAACAATCATGACCATCAAACACACATTAATGGAACACGAGGTTTTTTTTTTTTTTTTTTTTTTTTTTTAACTTAAAGCATTTAGGAGTTTTTCAAAATGAATCACCCAAAAAAAAAAATTACACTGGAATTCTTAGGAAATATTAAAATGATGGACTATATACCTACCGTATAACAACATACAGATACACACAAATAAGCCATTAGGCCTTTTTTACCCCCTGTAAGAATGGCAGATGTGCCAGATGATGTGCGAATCAGAATAGGTGTTAGCTCAGATGTTAATTACCTACATGGAAGCCCCACCTCTTCTTCCATCTTTAGTAATGATGTTATGTCTGGCTTGAAGTACTGGCTAAAGCAGGTCCCTGCCTTATTTTCAAATTGTACATGAGCTGTTGTGAGTTTAATGAGGAATGATTAAGTAAGAACAGGGTAAAATATGATGCTTGCTTCTCTGTGACAGACACTGGAGTGTGCAAACCTGTATAGTAAATACCTGATTTGTGAAAGAGTGTATTGAAAGCGTACGAGGTTTCAAAAATGTCTCATCTGTGTTGTAGGTTGGACTACTCCGGCATCGCGTTCCTGATCATGGGTAGTTTCGTGCCGTGGCTTTACTACTCCTTCTACTGCTCCCCTCAGCCCTGTGTTGTGTATCTGATTGTGGTATGCATCCTTGGCCTCTCTGCCATCTTCGTGTCCCAGTGCGATTTTTTCGCCACACCACAGTACCGAGGCGTAAGAGCTGGTAAGCAGCTGCATTACGTCACAGAATAATTGCCACCCTACACAAGTCTCCTTGAGTGATTTGCACTACACAGAGCATCAAACTTTAAAGAACATATGTTCATGTTATAAGCTTTATTGAGTACTTAAATTTAAATTGGTTAGGTTTTTTTTTTTTTCCTTCATGGAATTGCCCCATATATATAATATGAAGAATATTATTTAGGTGTGTTGCGTTGAAGGTTTTAATTTCGCCTCTTTTATATTTATTACTTTATATTTTTATAAAGATTGTCAAACAGAAATGCATTAATTGCCAGGTTTATTTTGACAGCCCTGATATAGTGAATGAATACAGTCGTAGATCTCGCGCACTCTTCCAGACGGAAGCATATTTTAATAAAAAATACGCAGAAATTACTAAAACAATGTTATATAAGGGTGCCAACAATTTTGCCACTTTTCAAAGGAAAAAAAAGTTTTCTACACAGATGATGTGATGTCAGGTTGCAGGTTGCAAGAAGCAGCTACAGACTGACCTTTAAAAAATTCTTGGTCATCTGAAGGAAAAAATAAATCAAACTGTGTAATAGTAACAACTTTGTGTGTGTTTGTGCGGTACAGGTGTATTTGTGGGCCTGGGCCTAAGTGGCGTTGTCCCCACGTTTCACTTCGTAATCTCCGAGGGCTTCCTCAGGGCCACCACTATCGGTCAGATGGGCTGGCTGTTCCTCATGGCTACCCTTTACATCACCGGAGCCTGCCTTTACGCTGCACGCATCCCTGAGAGATTCTTCCCCGGCAAATGTGACATCTGGGTGAGTGTGTATACCTTTGTAGGAGTGTATAACACACACACACCGATTGTTGGTGTACTGTCAGTTGAAAGAGCTTTTTGGTTGAGAAAGTTACGAGTAGGAATGTAAATGTATCATATTGTGGGTTGCTGGAGCAAATCCACACGCTCAACGTGATCTTTTCTCAGTAGTTGTCTAATAACTAATGATCATCCTCAGCCGTGTTCACGTGTTTTGTTCCTGTGTTCCCCAGTTCCACTCGCACCAGCTCTTCCACATCTTAGTGGTCGCGGGAGCGTTCGTGCACTTCCACGGCGTGTGTAACCTGCAGGAGTTACGCTACACAGAGGGAGGCGGCTGTACGGCGGACGGAGCCCTGTGAGGCAGCGCTGCACCACTAGGGGGAGACAGAGCTCCCCTTTAATTACCACCATCGCCAGTAACGCCACCTCCTCCTCTCGTACCGGTGTCGCTCCACTACTGAGGGCTGAACAAGATCTTTCTCTTCTATCTCTTTCCTCTCTGCCTCTTCTTCTGCCCTCTTTAATAAAACAAAAAAAAAATAAAATAAAATCCACGACGCGATTCAGTGGAGCTCGAGGGTGGACCAAGTCTGGAATACTGATTTACAGAGTTGTTTTTGAGATCTGTAAACATTTGACTTTGTGCAGTTTGCATATTAACTGGGATGGAAGGGGGAGGGGGGCAGTTGTGAAATTTTGCCTTTTAAAGGTGCAAATGGTTTTAACTGTTAAAGTTATTATTAATGTAAATAAGATTTCTAAACTGGGTTATATAGATTTTTACAAATGTTAAATAATAATAATAAAAAAAAACATAGTGTTGTTAAATCGAGAGGAAAAGGATGCAAAAAACGGATGCATCGATTCGGGTCTTGGAGTCAAATCAACTGTGCGCTTTTGAACCAAAAAATAATCAGAGGGTGAAAATCAGAACGCGACTAAAGGACCGGAGAGAGGAAAAAAAAAAAAAAAAAAGATTTCTGAATGAACCGAACGAAGCAATATTCGCCGCTTCACGTGAAAGGGCACAGCCGCAGTTTTTCCTCCGAGGCTCAAACAGTGTACCTTTTTTAGAGCGCCGAGTCAGAAATCCACGAGAAGCCATCAAGAGCGTTTGTTTTTCTGGCAAAGCCATAATTTTGACAGATGCCAGGTTCAACAACTGGCCTTAAAATATCGCTTTCAGGCTTCTTTTCTCCACACAAGGAATTTCTGCTTCTCTTTTTGGATTATCGCACCTCAGCTCACACATTTGTTAAATTTTTTTTTTTTTTTGTTTTTGCATAAAAATGCAGTTTTGTTTCTTTCGCTTGCCTTTTCCAGAGGGCTTATGGATCACGTGTTTATAGATCCAAGAACGCATCACACTGTGTTTTCATCTACGCAAGAGTATTGGGTTTCGAACCGCTCACGTGATTTCGAAAAGGACACTTTTACGAGATCAGGGGCCGTAACGGAGGCATCGCACAGCCACCGTCCGCTTCATTAAAACGCTGCCTTACACGTCAGCTTGTGTGGGAAAGTTTTTTTTTTTTTTTTTTTTTTTAAACAAAGTCAACTCGGGGATCAACGTCACCTTCTCGGAACGTCACTACAGGAGGAAAGCCTGTAACCTGCACACTCATCCGTCTGTAAAAGACTTTGACAGTGTTGTCAGCGCAAACTGTCGTCCGCTCGTGAGGCCCCGACTTCACCAACGCAAGGCCTTGATTCACTGCATAATTAAAATGATGGATTTTTTGGAGATTGGTTTTCTTTTTTCTTTTGGTTCTTCTTTGTAATATTAATTTATTGTTAAGGTGTGAAAGGTGCGTACTATTTCTCATTTGAAGCACACAAGTTCCGAGTGTCTGCAGTAGAACCTTTATATCTACTGTATTGTTCTAATAAAACGTTTTTCAATTATGACTTTTTTCAATTCTTTCCTTATTAAATCCAGTTACACCTTTTCTAACTAGACATATAGATATTTAAGCACATTTATGGCAGACACCCTTATCCAGAGGGACTACCGTTTGTTTCGTTTCATACAACTGAGGGGCCTTGCTCAGGGGCCCAGGAGTGGGAGCTTGGTGTGGTTGGAATTTGAACTTACGACCTTCAGATCCAAAGTCCAATGCCTTAACCACTAAGCTTCCACCTTCCCTAGATAAATACCTCAACATACCCAACTATAAATATTTACATTACTACGCAACCTTCATTACGCATGTTGAAAAAAAAAAAAATCGATTAAAATGCAGAAAAGATGCGTTAAAAAAATTCAGTTACACAAACCTGACAGGCTTAATTCTGGGTTTTGTCTTTTAAAATGAATGTCCATTTTTTATTGGTGTGTTTATGGGCAGATGTTTGCTGAAACCTCTCTACGAGATCGGTATCTTTTTGAACATCTCATTCTACATTTAGTCCCCATTTGCTTTTACAATAAGCTCCACTCTTCTGGAAAGATCTAGATTTTTGGAGATTTGTGCTCATTCAGACACAATGGTGTTAAAGTACTGCAGGTACTGATGTAGGTCAGGTGAGCAAGGCCTGGGGTGCAGTCAGCATTTATGATGATCAGATCAGAGCTCTTTAGCAGATTCAAGTGAAGGGAAAAATTTCATGCATTCAAAAATTGATCGCATTTGGCCCAAAAAGTCTTTGGTGTCCAAAAACTTGTGAACCTTGTGTGTGTGTGTGTGTGTGTGTGTGTGCGTATATATATATATATAAAACAAATGACAGTACATCAATGTAATGATATAAAGCTTTTTTTTTTTTATCGTTACATTTACATGTGCGCTTTCTAATATCGTTACAGCTTTACTTCCTCGTTTATCAGTACAATATTATACAGTAACTCAAACGTCCTTGTGTTGTTCTGGTTTGTTTTGCGTATTTGGGTTTTGTCACCTGGTGAAGCCGGTGGAAGTTTACAGTATGTATATTATTTTGTGGGAAAATGAAGAAAATGTCCCTGATGAGATCACAGAAAAGGGAAGCAGGAGATCTTAATCTACTTCATCAAGTCGATGTCACACAACGGGGTTGGGAGGCTCATCCTCCTCTTCCTCCTCCTCCTCTTCGGCATCCTGCTGGCCTTTTTTCTACGATAAAGAGTCTCTTTAGAAAAAAGTTCTCTTTCATGAAGCGACTGCATTCTTACAGTTAACTTGATAATTCTTGTAAAAAAAAAAAAAAAAAAACTAATAAAAATAAAAATCTTTACCAGTTTGAGGAAATCCATTAGCTTATAAGCGTCCTCTCCGGTGGACATGTCCAGGAAGTCTCGTGGGATTCGGTAAGACAAACACGGGCTGGGCTGGACGGTGACTTCGCTGGTGGTGTAGCGGAAAGCAGGACCGTCCTGTTAACGCAAGACGCGATCGGTTAATTCCACAGGGTCGTTCGATACCCGACACGTTATAACAAACGCTTATATTTTCTCACATCTTATTGTTTCTATGGTAACTGATCGTGGTCTCGTTCTGCTTCGATGCAAATCTCAGGGACTTCTATTATCAGTTGCATTTAGGTAAAAATTTAATTTTTCATGGGAACGTTTAGGCGGGAAAACGACTAAAATTCTCCATAACTTTGGAATATTCGATTTGGGTTTTATCTGTAGAGTGATTTTAACAATGGACATGGTCTCAAATCAGCTTTACAGCGATAACAACGTTATAAAGTTGGAGTGTGCAAAACCTGGGCCCTTCAGCAAGGCCCTTGATAAACGCTATTATCTTGAGGACATCTAATTCAGTACCTGTAATGAAAGACTGGTTCCAGATGTTAGCTCCTCCCAGGAGAAGAGCAGCGAGTCTGTGACCTCGCCGAAAGGGTTAAAGTCGATGAGCCACACGCGACCCTGTCACACACAGCACATGGTCCTTAAAAACATCCCAACATTAAATACTGCTCATTACAATAATAATAATAAAAAAAAGGACTGTGTCTCTCACCATGTTGTCTCTGTACACATCGAAGACGACTGCAGTGAGGAAAGAAATCACGATTACACGTCATTACTCGGTCGGAACGTTCGCGTTTGTTGCTCGTTTCGCATTTGCGTGTGTGCAGATGTGACTCACAGTCGTCGTTGGGGAACCGGTGCAGAACGTGCTCTCTGAAAAACAGCTGGATGGAGGAGGAGATCCCAGCTTCCTGTTTGAAGATGTGCTGGTAATGTTGTGTGTAGTCTCGCTGAGAGATTCCTGTAAGACCACGGCTGGTCATTATACCGTATGATAAAAAGAAGATGCTCCGATTTGACGCTTTACCGACTTCCTGTCTCGATGGAAATGCCATCAGGACCCTGGACAGCGCTGTGCATTTAATTCAGATGCCAAGCCACATATTCAATACGCCAAATTTCTTTACAGACCTGCCCTAAAATATGACAATGTGGAATCCATACAGTGCATTTGGAAAGAATCCAGGACCCAAAATGCTGTAAATGAAAATGCTATAATCACTTCATTCAATGTTTAATGCATGAAATTTGAGTCAATAGAATAAAAACGTGACCGTAAGGCACTTCCACTGAGATGTCAAAGGTGTAGAAATTCACTCGTACAACCCGTACACACTAAACCGAAATACGCTATGCTTTCATTTTAAATGTTTATAAGAAAATAAGAACGAGTATGAAGTGATGGAATATAATTAAATTATTATAAATTGTCATACCAATCAGCTTGTTCTCTTTCACAAAGCAGCGAAATTCCCCTCCAGGAATGAGCTCGCACCATTTCCTCAAAACAAGCTGGAAAATTAAAGGTCCGAGTATGAGCAAGGTGCTTAATGAATATAGTTAGTGCCGTGTGTGTGTGTGTGTGTGTGTGTGTGTGTGTGTGTGTGTGTGTGTG
>JAAIIK010000143.1:744819-762940 GCA_014706435.1 Silurus glanis
TTGCCTAATCGTTTAAAAAAAAAAAAAAAAAAAGCGCATCTGTAAAAACTATTGATTTTAATATAAATAATAGCTGCACTATACATTTATTTTTAGAAAGTGACCAATAATTTGTGACCGAAAGTTTTTAGGTTGATCTATTTCCCCTCGTTAAAACGTTTCTCGAGCGCGTTCTCTCAGCACCGTTGCTGCTGCGTGAACATGGCGTATCACAACGCTACGGAGACCGAGGCGTGTCCTGAGAGTCACATAGAATACAGATTAACATGGCAGAGGTAGAGCTGCATCTCCCTGCAGACACGACAGATAAAGAACGTATGTTTTTATTTAATCTTTTTTTTTTTTCCTCTTTTTTTTTTTTGCACTACAAAGGCGTGTTTGTGAAAGGACCATGCGCTGGAGTCAGAAGGCACTTAAGTAAATGAATGATTTGCTGTCTGTCTGAACCAAAGAAATAAAAGTATCGCGTCAAATCTCAGTGTGTTCAATCGAAATGAAATCGGATCGCACTGCATTGCATTGTCGCATTGTATCGGTAGCTGCTTCATGTGTTTTATTGGCTATGAAGTTATAGAGATGCACAAATATACATACATTTTTTTATGTCCACTGAATGTTTTTCATAATCTTCTCCATTGCAGAATCTGGGAGACGGTGAAGAGAACAACAAGACCAACTGACACTATTGTAGACGGTGAGCATGTCTGGTTTTAAAGCATTTTTCGGCGGCGCCATTTTTACCGACACGTACTTTTTCAGTTTCGCAAAAACAGTTTAGATATTTATAAAAAATTGTCCAGAAGTGTATTATTATCCTGTTGAGAACGAGTGCGTTAAAGACTTATCTTAGTCTGGATGTCTATAATTACATCCTTTGCGGAAAATTCTACAATGTGGACGATGTTTAGCTTTGTTGCTATGGTAACCGGCGTAATTAAATTAAAATTAAGTTGTAGGGAGTGAAATTTAAGGTTATAAATAATGTATTACAACTTTAAATAAGATCTGGAGATAATAACGCGTGAACAGTGAATCGGGGGAAAGAACAGTATGTAAAATGTGACTCCAGTAAAAGTAAAAGTGTCCCTTTAAACTTTCAATTGAGTAAAAGTACAAAAGTTTTTGCCTTCAAATGTACTTGTGTCCAAAGTACTGTGACTTATTACAGCTATAATGTTCCTATGATCATTTTAGTTTCAAGACTTTTTACTTAATCAACTCAGTTAATGCACAACATTCTATTAATAGAATATTAATGAGTCACACACTGATTGATGTCTATTACAATTATCATGAGCCCAACACAAAACAAAAAATCGCACAAATGAGGTCACGTGTGTTGTGGCGAGTTCGAGTCTGGAGTTTCTTCATCATTAATTCCTCTCTAAATGTTCTGCTTGATGTTGAACTGATGCTGAACTGTATGTTGGTAAACAGTAGATACACAAAGCGCCGATTTAAAACAGAGCACGCGCTCGAGCCTGATTGGTGGATTGCTGCGTGTTTGACCAGTTACGTTTTTATCGGTAACGGCCGATTTCACTAAACGTAGTTGAGTCAGATATTTGACTTTGAAATTTAGTGAAGTTAAGGTAAAAGTATAGAAAACGCACTGCATCGTAATGGGGGTCAATGATTGGAATTTCATTCCTTTATTAAGAATGTGTTTATAATAATTAGCCATCAGGTGAAATTTGATTAAAGTGATCATTGCCGTTGATAAGCACTGATTAGATTTGTCGACCTCTTGACCCACGTATGTTCTTGCAGGTGTTGGGATCATCGCCATCCTGAAGAGAACTCTGCATAAGGACTGTGTGGTGTTGGTGAAACAGTTCAGGCCACCGATGGGATGCTTCACTCTAGAGTTTCCTGCAGGTCTGAGATTTTAGATCTTTTTTTTTTTGTTTGTTTGTTTTTTTTGCAGCACTCATGATTGAAACTCGATTTCTGTAAATTGACACGTGTGTGTTTTCAGGTCTGATTGATGATAATGAGAACTCTGAGACGGCTGCATTGAGAGAGCTGAAGGAGGAGACGGGATACAAGGGCGAGGTGGTAGGAGTCACGCCAGGTACCACCGAGACTGGATTTCTACATCTGGTGTCAAAAGTGTGGAAACACTGACTCGTTTATGGTTTTTGAGACACATGCATGTTTCTTGTGTTTCTATGCAACAAACTTTGTAGAAAAACTTGTGCAAGAAGGAGAGCAGGAGAGATGTTAGCAGACTGCCTCACCCACTCAGGTGCTCAGAAGCTTAATGGTTTGGGGTTGTTTTGAAGCAGGGAAGGTTGGAGACTTAAAGTGAAAGGAATATTGAACATTGCTACCGTTCCATACTTCAACACCATGCAATTCCGTCTGGACCGGAACCGACTTCACCATACAATAAGACGATGAGTCGAAGCGTATGTCCGAGCTCTGCAAGCGTTATTTAGAGAGCATATAGTCGTCTAGAGTGATATCTATCATGGAACGGTCTGCCCAGTCACCGCACCTAAATCCTATTGAATTGCTCTGAGATGAACTGAATAGTAGAACATCTTTGGCAAGTTTTACAAGAAACAATCTGTCCAGATGCTGAGAATGTAGAATGCAGAAAACTGTTATTCATGCTAAGGCTGGATTTCTCATTGAAAATAAAGTGGAACATCTGGACATTTATAGAGAAGTAAATCTTCATAGTGTTACATGATCGAGTTTGTTGTATAGAAACAAAAGAAACGTGGATGTGTCTCTCAAAAAACACTAGGTGTTTCCATATGTTTGACAGGCACCATATAGTAACCCCTTTTTCTCTCTCTCTCTCTCGGTCTGTCAGTCACGTGTCTGGATCCTGGCCTGTCAAACTGCAGCACACATATCGTGATGGTCAACATCAACGGAGATGATATTGAAAATATAAACCCCACTCAGCAGCTCGGTAAGAGTCCAGTGTGTACTGTTCTTCCCTTCTTTCCCTCCTTTTTCATGAGATAATCTTTCACTCTTAACATCAGACTTTATTAAAAGCTTGACTTACTCACTACTAATCACATTCTTTCTTTTTTCTTTGTTTTTCAGGTGATGGAGGTAAAAATTCCTGACTCTCATTTTTATTACATTTATAAATGCACAATTCCTTGTTTTTTGTTCCCCTTTTGGTGTTTGTTTAAACTATTTGTCCCCCCGCCCTCCTTCCCAGAATTTGTCGACGTGATTCTTCTACCTTTAGATGAGTTTCAGAGGAAAATAGACGGTGAGTATCGTTACTTTACTGTACCTACTCCAAAAGTGAATCACATTTCACATATTTTCATAAAAAAATGCCAAAAATTAAGTAGTAGTGAACGTGTTGCCCAAGGGCCTACGTCCATGCGGTGGCCATTTTGTTTTTGTTTACAGCCACACAGCAGAAAGAAAACAACCATTATTATTATTTACACACAGTTTAATGGACACCATATTTCCTTTCTAATTTCTGGTGGTTTAAAATTTGACATAAATTTGACATGCAGTCAAATTAACTCTCTTCTGCCGTTTGGAAGGAATTTGGGGTTTGGGTTCTTGTCATTTGGCGACATTTGTGGTTTTATTTGTGTTTAGTGTGTGTGCAATGAATTTTTACAGAAAGTCATATCGCAGGGTGAACATTTTAATCAAATAAAGTGCTTTGATTGGTCAGAAGGTGTTGGCGAATTTTTATAACGGTACTTCCAGCTGTAAGGCGCATATATTTTAGTGGTAGGGGAAGTGGTAGTTCAGTAGTTAAGGCATTTTACTTTGGATCGGAAGATCGTGAGTAAAGGTTGACTGATTTTATTGTCAGTAATCCACCTCTAGAGGCCGCTCTCGTACTGTCCAACGCAACCCGGAAAAACTATCGGTATAGATTTTTCGCCGATAGTTCCAGCAATCGGCTACTGGTGCCTTCAACCTCTAGTCATGAGTTTAAATCCTTGAACCAATTCTTTTAATAACACTTTATCTCAGTAAAAACAGCTTTAAGACAATGTCCAATGTTAAAAGCGCGATTCAAATAAAAATGAATCGAATCTAAATTAAATAACTAGGCCGGAGAGAAAATCCCAAATTGTATTCTGGAATGGCTAATCCTTCAGAAACATGACATATAGCATGTGGGTTCTAACATTATTAAATAAATGATTGAATCAACGATTTAATTGATTTCATTCATTATATATATTTGTAATAAATGTAACTAGATGAATGAATTGTTGAATTAATACTGTTTTATTTACAAATTACTGCGATGAACACACTGTGTCATGATACGCTTTGGATCGCACTCTGCTCCTTGTCGTGCTGCATCACGTTGTCGCACCTCACCATCCTGTTGTTATTTTCCTGTACCCCATACCTAGTTTGTGATCTCTGTCTGAAACACTCATAAATAGACATCTGGTGTCACCCAGATGAGGATGGGCTTCCATTCTGAGTCTGCTTCTACAGAAGGTTTCTTCCTAATACCATCTGAGGGGAGTTTTTTCCTCAGCACTGTCACCACTGGCTCGCTCATTAGGGATACATTTATAGGGACTCATTGATGATGCTAATGGGACAATGTGCATTATTAAAAGCGCTGTAATGATCACATGAAATTTGCTTATTTTCTCTATAGAGTTACTGAGGAAGGAGAAACTCGTCGTGGATTCCAAAGTGTACATTTACGCTATGGGAATGTCCCAAGCCTTCTTTAAACCCAACGAGCTCCCGGTGCTGAAACAGTGAGGCGTTAAAGGCACAAATCCTCCCACAGTTATAAGCCGTACAGCACAAATAATACAAGTCTAAAAGCTGTCCATGAGCTGCTGAGAATGTTTCAACAGACCTCTAAAGTTTAACACATTACTTGAACATTCCTAACACTAACTGCACTGGGTACAAAGTAGTAAAGTCTATTAATAGTGATAAAAATGTATAAGAATAAAACATTTTAGGACCAAATAAAGATGTGGCTCATAGAAAACTGTCAAAATGGCGGATTTGTTATCCACTGCTTCTGAGCTTGGGATGATAAAATCTGTATTGAGTTTATAGTACTGTTACACAGAAATGCAAAAAAAAAAAGAAAAGTAAATTGTATTAACATTTGTCTGAAAGGTTGTTTTTGTCTTTTATTTATAATTTTTATGTGAAAAATCTTTTTTGTTTATTTCCCCCACCTGTGTAAAAAAAAAAAAAAAAAAAAAAAAAGTGGTCTGCACTCTCCAGGTGTTCCTGCTCAAGTGGACGGTGAGGGTACTTTACTTGATTAACGCACATACATCAGAAATCGACAGAGGGCGCTATTACACAGGTGTTTTTTTTTTTTTATTTAATTTAATTTAATTTTATTTTTTAATCAAGGTGCCTTCCCTCCCAAAAAAACAAAAACAACAAAAAAAGAAAGAAACGCCAGGGTTGTTTTGAATTGTAGCTTTTAAAAAGATATTTAAAAAAAATTGCAATAAAACAGCCTGCTTTGATTGTCAGGAAAAATATGAATTGCTGGGGTGAACTAATTGTCGGGAAAAGAAATAATTGTCGAGAAAAAAAATTGATTGGCAAAAGTATGATGTGTATGAATTATGCTTTAAACTGTTTACTAAGTTGGAGGAGGACCGCCCAGTGAAACACACACACACACACACACACACACACACACACAAGCGCACACAAGCGCACACACGCATCCGGAAATAAACACATAAATGAAGTGAAGGAGTCACAAGTACAGGCAGCAGCTCAGAGTTAGAAAATGTGCACCTCGGGGCAAAGACACTCCTGTTAGCTTCAGAAACACCTCATTGGATGAAACTCCTTGAAAACAATCTCCGCATTTATTACTTCTTCCTCCACCGGTGAAGAGTCAGGAGTTTCTTCATCTCTTTAGAAGACCACCGCAGTGTTGATCATGGGGAGAAGAGGAGCAACACACACAGATCAAGATTTCAGTTTTGTCAGTCCTGTAGTCAAATACTTACTTTTCTTCTTCAACACGATATTTTGGGTGAGTCTGTTTCTGTATCTGTTCACCTGATCCTCTACCAGGTTAGTGCTCTTGTCTTGATTAAGTAATCATTCATCTCCAGTCTAGACTTTATCCCAGAGGGGCCTAAACTTGTCCACATGAAGGGCCAAAAAATCAAACCCAATTGAGTAAATGTATTATATTCAAATAAATATAGCCATTGTTTCTCTCACTTATCATTTCATAATATTTAGAAACAAACATATACAAATCATGACTCTGTAATCTACTATTAAACTAGTGCAGTTTTATTTTCAAAGTTTTCTAATTCAATAAGTTTATAGGAAAATGAAATCCTAGACCGTCCCATTTATAGTACAATAAAGTTTAATTCCTGATAAATGTGTCCAATCTATAAGCAATACATCCATGTGCTGGTAACATCAGTGACCTCTAATGATGAGAGACATGAAACTGGTCCTTATTTCACAAAAGCTTTTCCGAACCGAGCTGCTTTTCTGAGGCTTGTTCAAGTTCATCACACTGAAAGTCTGCACACAGAGGGTGGGAGTGCCAAAGTTATTTCAGCTTAACCATAGAACAACAAAAGTATATTGGAAATGAAAATCTTTGACAATGGCACCTTTTTTTAATTCGTTCTCTAAATCAAAGCTCAGCTCTCGGGTTCCCCAGTTCGGTCATCTCTTCTTTATACAATTTTACGTGCGTTCTTATGTTTTTCACGGGAGATTATGAGTGTAATATTTGAGCACACATGAAAGAAATACTTAATGTGAAATTATGTGAGAAAATTCTACACGTTGGATAATTGGGTAAGCCAGTGGTTAAGATGTTGGACTTCTGATCAGAAGGTTGTGAGTTTAAATCCCATCACCACTAAGCGGTCACTGCTGGGTCCCTGAGCAAAGGTCTGAATGTTGTATGAATGAGATAAATGTAAGTCTCTCTGGATAACATTTACAGGCAAATGCCTTAAATGTAAGAAAAATGTGCCATTGTGTGATTTGTCTCGTGTGGAAACTTTAAAAGCTTTAAGAAAATTTAATGGAAGTGCAAATGAATAAGAAAAAACAAAGCGGTCAGGTGTGAATATTTACATGCACCAGGGGTGACATTTACACCACTTTAGTGTGGAAAGTGAGGGTTTCTTTCACTTCCTGGTATAAAATGATTTTTTGTTTTTGTTTTTGTTTTTACAGACTATTGTTTTTACAGATTTTTTTGCCCTTTTTACCTTTTTTTTATTTATTGTGAGAGAATTTTTTCTTTCCTTTCTAATATAAATGTTCCTCCTCTAGTATATTTTTCACCTTTAGTGTTTATGGTTTCCTTTGTTATAAGTAAGACATGAATAATTCAGTTGTTTTTCATGCTCCTTTCCCACATAGATGACACGTGGTTTTATTTACCACAATATTTTTCACATGATAACATATGACTTATAGAATCACAAGGGAAAATAATGATCGTCTGTGAAACGTGATTATTTCTTTCCCTCATAAACATAAACCACATCAGCCCAAATGATTGTATTGTCATTCTTTTGTTTTCCTGACAGAATTTTTTTCTAATATATACCGTATTTTCCGGACTATAAGCCGCTACTTTTTTCCCACGCTTTGAACCCCGCGGCTTAAACAACGAAGCGGCTTATTTATGGATTTTTCCTGGGTTTTTCCCGGTTTCACAAACTTCAAAGCCAAAAAACTGAGACCCATAACATTAGACCAATGAAATTGCGGAACGGGTTTAAGGTGAACCAATGAAACTCTTTATATTAAATCAGATGCGCTCCCACTGAATCAGACCGCACCACATCATAAATATGGATGATGTTCCTCTGACGTTTGACCTGCCTCTCACTCACTAACTCCAGTTGCAACAGAAATCATATAAGCACAGACAGGTTTCCAAAACTCGTGCTTTTTTATTTTTCTTGACAACAGCGTTACGGGTTAGTCAAAGAAACTTAGAAATGAGCATCAGAAAATAATAAGGACATATTCCTCGGTCTTGCACACATGCAGTAATAACGGAAAAATGCAGCGGCAGCTTATTCCCAAAATGCCGCTCTGCTCTTAAAGGAGCCACAACATATTTCACCCGTTACACCGTGTAACAGACACTGTCTTTCGTTAAAGCCTGTGTAAAGTTCATTAGTTTCAGTGTAGACACCTGCGGCTTATTTATGTTCAAAATAAAAATCTTTGTCAAATTCAGTGGGTGCGGCTTATATAAGGGTGCGCTTTATAGTCCGGAAATTACGGTATTAAAAAAATTATATATCTTATAAGTAATAATAATAGAATTAAAGCAACTCACAAACATGTTCTTTGTTGCTTTGATTGTGATAAAATCCTAAAAGAGCAGATTAAATTATTTCTGTCAGAAAACTTTTGGGTTGATCTTAGTTATGTTTATGAGAGGAAAAATATATGCTGTATTCGATATTGAATCATTATTAGTGTAGAAAGAAGACTGTAGTGTAGTCAGGTATTGATGTAGGTGAGATGAAGAAGTCTGGGGTTCAGTCAGCCTGAACAAAATAAAATCATCCCAAAGGTGTTCTGTAGGGTTTGAGCTCTATAGCAGGCTACTCGAGATCTTCCACTCCGACCTATATAAATCATATCTTCATGAAGCTGTCTTTTGTGCACAGATGCATTGTCATGCTGGAACAGGTTTGGGTTCTTTGATCATTCTCACAATCTCTGCTGTTTCAAAGTAGGAAGTGGAACTTAACCTGTCTGACCATCAACAACAGCAGCTTGATACACACAGAGAAGTGTCCCAGTGCTGAGAAAATATAAGCACTCTTGTGAAGCTGCTCGACCAATCGGATCAGTCGACTGGAACTACTAGTTTTATCATGAGAATGAACCGTGGCACCTTCTGGAGCAGCTTTTAATACTGTTTAACAAAGTCTCCAAGCAGCTGTACAGAGATCATGTAAAGTTGTATCAAAGAAAGTTTAGTGTCTAAAAGTTTGTTCATTATAATAGGTTTGTTCCTTAATGAGCACTCCCTGAGGTGGCATGAAGAAGAAACATTAAGAGACTCAAAAGGGAACCTCATCATCCTCATCTGGGTGGCACAGAGTGTCCATTCTTTAGAGTTCCATCATTTTTTAGGTGAACTGAAGGGGGAGAGAAAGAGAGAAGAGGGGTGACTGGAAGAGAGAAATAAAGATTATTGATCATCTATATTTAAAGAAGTAGATGCCGACCCTGCAAACATCACGAACCATCTAGAGACGTACCAGTGCCAATTGGATCCCACTTCATGTGGAGTTTGGACATTGGAGCTCTGAGTGTTTAAAGGCTCTGGCATGAAGAAGCTGGTGTTGGATCTGTGATGATCTCAAATGTTGAGCTATTTTATGAGTTGCTCAGTAGCTCCTAGTTTTATAACCACAAAAGACTGTATAAGACTGTAGAAAGATCATTACTTGTAATCTTACACTCCAGTGCTCATGTTAGTTCTCACTCTCCAGTGTTCTGTATTGTTTAAAGACTATAATCATACTCTTGATGTCACCCAAATGAGGATGGGTTCCCCTTTTGAGTCTGGTTCCTCTCAAGGTTTCTTCCTCATAACATCTAAGGGAGTTTTTCCTTGTCACAGTCGCCATGGCTGCTCATCAGGGATAAATACGTTCAGCTTAACTCTTAAATTCTGTAAAGCTGCTTTGAGACAATGTCTGTTGTGAAAAGCGCTAAAGAAATAAACTTGACTTGACTTGACTATATTAGAATCTTTTAATTCAGGAGCAACTTTAACGGTGTGTTTGACAGTGAATGATTTATCTATTGCTGCCGTTTCAACATGTCAGTGCTTGTTATTGTAAGCCTCCGATGTCTCTTTGTGAATAAATGCAGAGTATTCCAACAAACGCCCAACTTCTTGGAGGAATGCTGAAGTGGAACAAGGTGATATCAGGGAAAGATGAAGGTGCTTCACCCAGTTTATGCACTTTTAACTCAAACTGAGGTGTATTAAAAGGATGCGGAATCAGAGAAATAGACACACCGAGACAAATGTATTTAAAATCTCTGAGTCAAATGTAATGCATTAATCGAACTTTATTTGAGTTGTAACAAGGGAAACAGAAGTTGCATGAAGGTATGTAGACTTTTCAGAAACATGGCAAGACTTAACTTGCTTAAGTCTAAAGGATTCTGAGTCATAAAGAAACCTCGCACTAAACAACTACAGAGCTCTCCAATCAAGTCCTTGCTAAATGATTTGCTTCTAAATGTTGTCTGTTGAAAAGAATTAGAAAGTATAGTTAGCAAGAACCAGGAAAATGGCAAAATAACTGTTATACAGACCTAACTAAATACTATACATACAGTATCTCACAAAAGTGACAACCAATAACAACCATTTTAGTACCTTCTCAAGGGACAATTCTATTAAATGAAACTTGGATATATTTTCGAGTCAATGTGCAGCTTGAATAGCTTTATAGATTTACTGTCCTCTGAAAAGAACTCAACATACAGCCGTTATTGTCAAATTAACTGACAGAAAAGTGAGTACGCCCTCAGTGATAACGTCTGTACGTAGGTGTAACGAGGCTACACATCCTATTCATCATGTTCATGTTTGTGTCTGCTTGACAGGACCATACAGAGGGGATTTGTGTATCTTGTATTAGAGCAGTTCAAATTTGGTGCTTTGAGTTCAATTCTCTGACACTACAGAGGATCGTGAGGACGGTTGAGAAGATCATTGAAGTCTCTCTCCCCTCTATCATGGACATTTAAACATTAGATTTGTATGAGATTCATTCAGCCACAAGAGTGTTAGTAAAGTCAGGTAGATATTTAGGTGAGGTGAGGAGGTCTGGGGTGCAGTCAGCGTTCACATTCTTCATGTTCAGTAGGGTTGAGGTCAGAACTTTACAGAAGGAGATCTTCCACTCTGACCTACGTAAAGCATATCTTTATTGAGCTGGCTTTGTGCACATTGTCATGCTGGAACAGGTTTGGGTTTTCTAGTTCAAGTGAAAATAACATTTACAGAAAATGTAGGTTCCTTTTCACTTCCTTCAGCATGACAGTTTACAACTTTTATTTTTTCTTTCTTTAGATTTTTGTTTCATCTTTTGTGTAAAAATAGTTTTTCATCTTTTCAACTTTTTTCATCTTGTTCCACCTTTTTTACATTTAGAATAAAAATGATTTTATTCACTTTTAGAGTGATTTTCAATTCAAGTGGAAGATTTGTTTTTTTTAACCATTTTAATGATATTCTTTTATTTTTGGCTTCACCTTTAGATGATATGCACAAAAGTTTTTCCACCATTAATGTGAATGTTTTTTTTTTTTTTATGTTTTCTTCACCTTTAGGGTAAAATATGTGATTTGTTTTTCATCTGCAGCATTATGCACTTAATAGACTTATAATTATACCGTAATTTCCGGACTATAAAGCGCACCCATATATAAGCCGCACCCACTGAATTTGATTTTTATTTTGAACATAAATAAGCCGCACCTGTCTATAAGTCTACACTGAAACTAATGAACTTTACACAGGCTTTAACGAAAGACAGTGTCTGTTACATGGTGTAACGGGTGAAATATGTTGTGGCTCCTTTAAGAGCAGAGCGGCATTTTGGGAATAGCCTGCCGCCGCATTTTTCCGCTATTACTGCATGTGTGCAAGACCGAGGAATATGTCCTTATTATTTTCTGATGCTCATTTCAACGCGTTACAACGGCTTGTATCTAAACAGTAGCCGACCAAGAAAGTAATTGTTCACTGTCTTCCTCCTTCCTTTCACAACTATTTCTCTCGGGAGTTTATCTTTTGGCATCGTCGTGCGTTTAAAAATCTGGAAGATGGAAGTTTTTTCTCCCGATGCCGTACAGCTCAGAACACAGGTGAGGTGCGTTTTTTTTCGTTTCCGTTCGGAAATTTCATTGGTCTAATGTTATGGGGCTCAGTTTTTTGGCTTGAAGTTTGTGAAACCGGGAAAAACCCAGGAAAAATTCATAAATAAGCCGCTTCGTTGTTTAAGCCGCGGGGTTCAAAACGTGGGAAAAAAGTAGCGGCTTATAGTCCGAAAAATACGGTAATTGCTTTTTTTATATATATACTTGTCATGCTGGATCAGGTTTAAGTCTCCTAGTTGAAGTAAATGGAAAATTTCATGCTACCGCATACAAAAACTATACAATTGTGTGCCTCCAAATTTGTGGTACAGTTTGGGAAAGAAGCGCTGGCTGGGAAAAGTCAGGTGTCCCAATACTTTTGTCCATGTAGTGTATGAAGAGATTTGTGTTTTGAAATATAGAAAGTAAAAGTCAAATGTAAAATCTGATTAAAGAACAATATTAAAGTATCAGAATACAGTGTGTGAAATCAGCGTGATGTGTGTGAACATGCTTTGTCTTGTGTTCGGTGTGGATTTTCTTCTCAGAGAGCTTACTGTGAGGTTTCAATGAAATTAAAGACGCAGTAATGTGATACTGTGGACCTGTAAGAGCGGCTTTGTACTCAGGAACCTGGATGAAGTGAAATGTGAAAACAATGAGAGTTGTCTTTTGCTACTCGAACATTTATGCAAGCAAAAAAAAAAAAAGCTTACTTTTGGAATAATCTAAAAGATCTGATAAACACATTTCATTAATTAAACACATTTTTTCCTTCAATGAAATTCTGTGAACCGCGTTATGATATATATTGTAACATACGTTGGATATGGAGTCTGCTTTTGTGTAGTCTGTATATAGCATGAACTTCTTCAGCAGTTTGAGCTACAGAAGCTCGTCTGTTGGATCGGACCACACGTTCCAGCCTTCGCTCCTCACGTGCATCAATGAGCCTCGGCCACCATGACCCTATCTCTGGTTCACCACTGTTGATAGATACTGACCACTGCAGACCAGGAACATTTTTGGAGATGCTCTGACCCAGTCGTCTAGATATCAAAATTTGTCAAACTTGCTCAAATCCTTATGCTTGCCCATTTTTCCTGCTTCTAACATGTCAACTTTGTCAACGTTTTTGCTGCACCATTAGGAAGTGGTAGCTCAATGGGGAAAGGTAGCTTCACTAATTGGAAGTTGTAGCTTCACCATTGGGATGTTTTAGTTCCACCATTAGGAAGTGGTAGCTCAGTGGGAAGTGGTAGCGCCACAATTGGAAAGTTGTAGCTGCACCATTAGGAAGTTTTTGCTGCACTATTAGGAAGTGGTAGCTAAGTGGGAAGTGGTAGCTCCACCATTAGGAAGTGGTAGCGCCACCATTAGGAAGTGGTAGCTCCACCATTAGGAAGTGGTAGCTCAGTGGGAAGTGGTAGTTCCACCATTAGGAAGTGGATAGATGGAACAACTGTAAGTCATTCTGGATAAGGTTGTCTACCACAAGCAATTAATGTAAATGTGATTGTGTACAAATGGTTTGTTTTAAGTACATGCATATTCAGTAATCCCCTTAAACTGCTGGCAATTGATGTTACACAAAAGTGTTACACAAAAATGTAAATCTGGTCCTATTACATTTAAGTCCTTTCACAGCACTGGGCTACAGGGTCTTTTTAAAATATTTATTCAACACTGCCTTTTTCATGGTGCAGAAATTTGAACGAAATCACAGACTGGATAAACTGATCTATTTCCTTTCTCTTTCAATCTTCCATTAGATCATCTCAGTGGTGCTGATGTCCATTGGTGTGTACGCCAGAATAAGTAAACACGGTGAGACAATTTTCCCGATATCAACCAGTCCGTTTCAGTGTTTGTCTATTTTTTGTATATGTTTCAGACTTTGTTAAACGAGTCTAAGATACAACCTGTTCCTAGCACATCTCATTTTTGTGTTTAGACATGGCACTGGCCTGTTTGACAGTGGATCCCTCCCTTCTGCTGCTGATTGTTGGAGTTCTCATGTTTTTCCTCACATTCTGCGGCTGTGTGGGTTCTCTCCGAGAGAACATCTGCCTCCTGCAGACGGTCAGTTTTAGATCCTGTGCGAAACAGATTCAGCAACTGGTCTCAACTGATTTTAATTTGACATCTTTATTACAGAATATGCACATTCTTTAGAATATAAAAATACATTGAATGGATAAATGTATGCATGAAAGATGGATGGGCAGATCGATCAATGGATGGATGGACAGACAGATGAATGCATGAGACACCTACAATAATTCCAACCAAGAAAAATGGAAGCAAAATATGAATAATAATGCTTGGAAGGAAGGATAAAGGAGAGATGAAATGGCAGATGGTTGGATGGATGGATGAGTAGATAAACAGACAGGTGTATGGATGGATGGCTGGATAAACAGGCAGGTGGAGAAACTGAATGGATGGACAGGAATGGATGAATGAATGGATTGATGGACAAATAGTTCAACAGAAATTCACCAAACTTTTTCAACCCCAGAAATGAAGCAAAAACATTAAAAATAGATAAATAGACGAAGGGACAGGCAGACAGACAGGCAGAGAGACAGACATCCATAAAACTACCAATGTAAATCAAAACATTAGAAATAAGTCCTTTTGCAATAAAACAAACTATGTTCCATCTAAATGTTTAAATAACCTGTAAAAGTTTTAGAGAGAAAAAAGACAGCTTTTAAAGGTGAAAATCCTGCGTGAACATCAGTTCTGTCTGCTCATAAAACGTTTGTTTTTGCCCACAGTTCTGCATCTGCTTGACGATCATCTTTTTACTACAGTTGGTTGCTGGAATTTTAGGGTTCATCTTTTCAGACAAGGTAAATTTGACTTTAAAAATCTTTATATATATAAATCTTCTTCTTCTTCTTTCGGCTGCTCCCATTAGGGGGCGCCACAGCGGATCATCCGTCACCATACCTCCCTGTCCTCTACATCTGCCTCTTTCACACCAACTACCTGCATGTCTTCCCTCACCACATCCATGAACCTCCTCCTTGGCCTTTCTCTTTTCCTCCTACCTGGTGGCTCCATCCTCAGAATTCTTCTACCAATATAACTCATGTCCCTCCTCTGCACATGTCCAAACCATCTCAATCTCGCCTCCCTCACCTTGTCACCAAAACGTCCTACATATGCTGTCCCTCTAATAAACTCATTACGAATCCTGTCCATCCTCGTCACTCCCAACGAAAACCTTAACATCTTCAGCTTTGCTACCTCCAGCTCCACCTCCTGTCTTTTACTCAATGCCACTGTCTCTAAACCATACAACATCGCAGGTCTCACCACAGTCCTATAAACTTTTCCTTTCATTCTTGCAGATACCCTACTATCACAAATCACTCCTGTCACTCTTCTCCACCCACTCCACCCTGCCTGCACTCTTTTCTTCACTTCTCTAACACACTCTCCATTACTTTGCACTGTTGACCCCAGGTACCTGAACTCCTCCACCTTCTCCACCTCTTCTTCCTGTAACCGCACCACTCCACTGCCCTCCCTCTCATTCACACACATGTACTCTGTCTTACTCCTACTGACTTTCATTCCCCTTCTCTCCAGCGCATACCTCTCCAGGCTCTTCTCAACCTGCTCACTATTCTCACCACAAATCACAATATCATCTGCAAACATCATAGTCCAGGGAGACTCCTGTCTGACCTCGTCCGTCAACCTGTCCATCACCACTGCAAACAGGAAAGGGCTCAGGGCCGATCCTTGATGCAGTCCAACCTTCACCCTGAACCAGTCTGTCATTCCTACTGCACACTTCACTGCTGTCACACTGTCCTCATACATGTCCTGCACCACCCTCACATACTTCTCTGACACACCTGACTTCCTCATACAATACCACAGCTCCTCTCTCGGCACTCTGTCGTACGCTTTCTCTAAATCCACAAATCCACAATGCAATTCCTTCTGTCCTTCTCTATACTTCTCCATCAACAACCTCAAAGCAAATAAGGCATCTGTGGTGCTCTTCCTCGGCATGAAACCATACTGTTGCTCACAGATGGTCACCTCTTCTCTTAGCCTGGCTTCCACTACTCTTTCCCATAACTTCATGGTGTGACTGATCAACTTAATTCCCCTGTAGTCACTGCAGGTCTGCACATCTCCCTTATGCTTAAAGATCGGTACCAGCACACTCCTTCTCCATTCCTCAGGCATCTTCTCACCTTCCAGAATCTTGTTAAACAATCTGGTTAAAAACTCCACTGCCATCTCTCCTAAACATCTCCACGCTTCTACCGGTATGTCATCTGGTCCAACCGACTTTCCACTCTTCATCCTCTTAATCGCTGCTCTCACTTCCTCCTTACTAATCCTATCCACATCTTGCTTCACTAACTCCACATCATCCAACCTTCTCTCTCTCTCATTTTCCTCGTTCATCAGCTGCTCAAAATACTCCCTCCACCTTCTTAACACACTCTCCTCACTAGTCAACACATTTCCATCTCCATCCTTTATTGCTCTAACTTGCAGCACATCCTTCCCAGCTCGGTCCCTCTGCCTGGCCAATCGGTACAAATCCTTTTCTCCTCCCTTAGTGTCCAACCTCTCATACAGCTCCTCATATGCCTTTTCCTTGGCTTTCGCCACATCCCTCTTTACCTGCTGCCGCATCTCCTTGTACTCCTGCCTACTTTTCTCATCACTCTGTCGATCCCACTTCTGTTTTGCCAACCTCTTTCTCCTTATGCTCTCCTGCACTTCCTCATTCCACCACCAGGTCTCTTTGTCTTCCTGTCTATTTCCAGATGTCACACCAAGTACTTTTCTAGCTGCCTCCCTTATCACTCCTGCAGTAGTTTCCCAATCATCCAACACCTCTTCACCACCACCGAGCCCCTGTCTGACCTCTTCCCTGAATCTCACACTACACTCTTCCTCCTTCAGTTTCCACCATCTTATTCTTCTTTCAGTCCTCACTCTCCTCCTCTTCTTCTTCGCCTCCAAAACCATCCTACAGACCACCATCCGATGCTGTCTAGCTACACTGTCCCCTGCCAACACCTTACAGTCCCCAATCTCCTTCAGGTTGCATCTCCTGCATAGAACATACTGAATCCACCTGTGTGCACCTTCCTCCACTCTTATAGGTCACCCTGTGATCCTCCTTCTTCTTAAAATGAGTGTTCACCACTGCCATTTCCATCCTTTTAGCAAAATCCACCACCATCTGCCCTTCCACATTCCTCTCCTTAAGGCCATACCTACCCATCACCTCCTCATCACCTCTGTTCCCTTCACCTACATGCCCATTAAAGTCTGCCCCAATCACCAATCGTTCTTTCCTAGGTACACCATCTACCACTTCA
The DNA here is from genome assembly GCA_014706435.1 of Silurus glanis. NCBI lineage: Eukaryota > Metazoa > Chordata > Actinopteri > Siluriformes > Siluridae > Silurus > Silurus glanis. The sequence continues at coordinate 762,048 of JAAIIK010000143.1, forward strand.
TCTAATTCACTCCAGAATCTTTCCTTCTCCTCCATCTCACAGCCAACTTGTGGAGCATAGGCACTGATGACATTTATCATCATCCCTTCAACTTCCAGCTTCACGTTCATCACCCTATCAGAAACTCTCTTCACCTCCACTACACTCTTACTGTACTCTTCCTTCAGAATCACCCCTACACCATTTCTCTTTCCATCCACACCATGATAGAACAGTTTGAACCCTCCTCCAATGTTCCTGGCCTTACTCCCTTTCCACTTGGTCTCCTTAACACACAACACATCTACCTTTCTCCTCTCCATCATATCAGCTATCTCTCTCCCTTTACCAGTCATAGTACCAACATTTAAAGTACCAACCCGAACCTCCACTCTCCTACACTTCTCTTTTTCCTGCTGTCTATGTAGACGTCTTCCTCCTCTCCTTTTCCTCCTTCGGCCAACAGTAGCACAATTTCCACCGGTACCCTGTCGGCTAACGATACCTGTGGCGGTCGTTGGTAACCCGGGCCTCGACCGATCCGGTATGAAATTCTTATTTGTGATCCGCATATTCGATTTGTCACATGATTTACGCTGGATGCCCTTCCTAACGCAACCCTCCCCATTTACCCGGGCTTAGGACCGGCACTAAGAGTGCACTGGCTTGTGCCTCCCTAATGGCTGGGTTTTATATATATATATATATATATCTCTCTCAGATGTTGATAACAACCCATGCAGTCCACACATACAAAGAAATCAAACCATACATAAATGATAATGTGTAATAATGTGAAATGACACTAGAAAAATGTATTGCAAAACAGCCTGTGAAATTCTGGGAGAATATAGACCAAAATTGAACTCTTTGGACTGACAAATGGAGGACAAATGGCACTGCACAACACCCCC
>JAAIIK010000143.1:771107-797883 GCA_014706435.1 Silurus glanis
GTGTGTGTGTGTGTGTGTGTGTGTGTGTGTGTGTGTGTGTGTGTGTGTGTGGTCTCTGCTCTCTCACTCAGTAGTAGCTATGTTTAAAATGCCTTTTATGGAACTCCCAGTCTGGAATGACAACACTGTGGACCAACCACAACCTGAGGTGAACACTCTGCTTTTGGATTTTGGATTTGATCCATTAGACAAACATTGAAATCATGATTTCAGATTTAATCTATGGAAGATATTGTTCATGATATTGGATTTGATCTAAGGGCTTGAATCATGATTTTATTATTATTTTACTGATTTTTTTATTATTGCACTGAACTCATCGAACATAATTGTCCAAGATATTAATATGCTATTCACATTTAAATCATGTTAATATCTTGAGCAATTTTTTGCATTAATTTCAGGGCAATATTAATAATAGTAACAATTATTATTATTATTATTATTATTATTATTATTATAGCGAGCTTAATGGCAATTCAGAAGTGCTTTAACTCCAAAATCCAGCTGTAGCATCCAATTCTCATTCAATAAAATATAGAAGATTTTTTTAAATTGTTCTGCTTTTTTTGATATGGCAGATAGAAAGCAGGAGAACTTCACAGCTGTTTAGGTGGGTGCAGTCCAGTACTTACATCCACGCACACTGACCTGCATGGAGGATGGACTGAATGTTTCAAGTCGACTACACACACACGCACACACACACACACACACACACACTTAGAGGGGGATGGGAAAAGAAGTTTGGCTTTTTAGGAACAAAGTTGGTGCCAAAATTTTGCGCGCATGAGGAATCTACATAAATCCAATTTGACCTGATTTATTTATTTATTTATTTATTTTTGTAGTCTATAACACTTCTTTTTCTTTCTTTTTTTTTTGTTGGGGAAAAATCTGGGGGCAGAACCAGCAGCCTGGGGATCGAGTTACACTCTCGGAGGCCAGTTCTTTTCCTTTTTTTTTTTTTTTTCCCTCCTCCATCTGAAAAGTGGGGGATGGTGATGAAGCCATTCTGTACTTTCTTTCCTTTCTTTTTTTTTTATCGTCCTCAGGACTTTTTTTTTTAGTAAAAGAAAATCCTACAATTCCGACTTTATGCTTTCTTTTTGGTTTTTACGCACCCGATTTTACGCACTGAGATGAAGACCACCCGTTACTTCTTGCGTCAGAGTCGAAAGTTTTGATTTGAGGAATGTAATAAAGAAGAAGAAAACAGACGGAACTCCTGGAAGGAAAAAAAAAAAAGAATAATAATACAAATTCGCTACTATGTGACAAATCTTCGAATCATGGTTTCGGATTTGATGTCGGAAACACTTTTGGTTGCAGGCCGCTTTTATTGGCACAAAGAGAAATAATTATAAAAAAAAAAAAAAAAAAAAAAGATAAAGAATTAGAAAGGATTTTATTGGGGAAATTTGTTGTCGGTGTCCAAAATGTCCTCCAGCTCCATTGTTTTTGGATTTGGGATGCTCTGGGTTTGGATTGGTACTGTGATGGTGAGTCAGGACGTGATGTTATACAAAAATGAAACCATGTTGAACAATTTTTGCAAGAAAACGACAACTTGTGAAGTGTTGAAGTACAATACGTGTCTCGGGTCTCCTTTGCCCTACACGCACACGTCTCTGGTGCTGGCTGAAGACTCCGAGACGCAAGAAGAAGCGTTTGAGAAGTTGGCCATGTGGTCGGGTAAGATGTTATTTTATAAAGGAACAAAGCAATGCATTTATTTTAAATACAAAATAGATGAAAAAATTCATAAAAAAAATATTCATTAATTTTTCAGTACCATGAAACGCACAAAAACCAAAAGCATGATGTTATAAATAGAAAATATAATAAATTCCTGGAGATTCTGAGTTTTGATAGCAATCCACAAAATCAGCAAAGTATCTGTCATTTTGCCATGCTGCATGCTTTTATGTTTCTGTTTTCCAGTCTTTGTTTAATAATCAGAAATCTCAAATGGCTACTCTAAAAAAACAAACAAAAAAATATCTGAAATTCTAATGGTTTCCACTAAAAAAATACCATTAAAACCATCACCCAGTGGTTTCCTTTACTGGTCTGGTGTACATCAGTGAATCATTAACATCTAACTGACACTTTTGCAGACACTTACTGGAATCTGGAAGTCCTAATGGTCCCTATTAATGTCCATATAACCTACAATCCACCAAAGGTGTTTTTATTGGTATCCACAAATCATAATATTCAGATGTACATGGAGCAATATGTCACTCTGTAAAACCAAAACAATTTCCATTATAAACGTTACAAATTCTGCGAAGGTTCTTGTTCGCAGGAGACTCGCTTGATCCTCACCTTTCCTACGGTGTGAAGCTGTGAAGCACAAAACAGCCACTAACAGCTATTCATTTGCATTAAACAATGTAATGGGGTAGATTTCCTTTTTCCTGATTCCCTCTTTAATTACCATTAACACCTATTAATGACCCATTCGGGGCTTTTCCTTCTTGTTCACACTTTAATCTTAAAATCCTCAGGGCTTCAGGCCCATGTTCCTGCATCTGTAAGAAAAACTTCAGCTCAGTGCTTTTTATTAACCTTTATTTATTAGTTTTCACCACATTTTTTTTCCCTCAACAAAATGTTTCACAAAAAAAAGTTTTGTTCATTCTTCTTGCTATCGGATACATTTCTGTTGGACTATGGTCCAATGGGTATCCCAAGGGTTCCTGACCTCAGGTTACAGTCTGCATGGTTATAGAAGATGAATACTTTGCATTTGACATGACACTGATTTTAAGGGATGTACTGTATCCAATACAGGTTCCCTGGTGGTCTAGTGGTTAGGATGCACTGCGGCCGCTGCGGCCCGGGTTCGATCCCCGGTCAGGGAACCGACCCCAGCCACTTTCAGTGCCGGTCCCAAGCCCAGATAAATGGGGAGGGTTGCGTTAGGAAGGGCATCCAGCGTAAAGACATGTCAAATCAAACGTGCAGAGGATCCGCTGTGGCGACCCCTAACGGGAGAAGCCGAAAGAAAGTTTACTGTATCCAATACAGAGTTGTATAATATATGATTTTTTGAAAACATGGACGCCATCACATTGGTCTGTTGTTAGCAACAAACTAGCCGGCTATCTGTTTTGAAGGATGTATATTTACTCAAATGAAATTTTATTTTGTTTGATTTGAAACAAATGTACATCCCACAACACGGTTAGCTGGCTAATTTGTTGCTAATGTTACTTCCTCATAACAGTGTTACTAAAGTGAATATGTCTGTGTGTTTATTTATCCAAAGCTAATGCTAGTATGTACATGAGAACACATTTCAAGGTATGAAGTGCTCCTGTGTTTACTATTGATGCTGGTTCTGTGTCACTTGCTAATGATACAGTGCTAAGTTCCTGAGTAGAAACCTTTTTTTGTCTGTCTGTTAAACAAAAATCCACCATTTCGAAAGCTGATTCCAGAGATAATCGTTTCACCTTTGTGAAAAATAAATAGGAATTTACATTTGGTAGATGTTCTCATCCACAACAACTTACAATTATCTCACGTATATAACTGAGCTGTTGAAGGTTAACGGCCTTGCTCAAAGGCAGCCACTTGATAGTGCTGGGATTTGAACTTACAACCTCCTGATAACAAGTCCATCATCTTCACCACTAAGCTACCACCACACCTGGAATAGTGATTTCTTTAGATTGGTGTTCTGCACAACCTGCCATGGAAATCGCTCAAAAAAGTCAGATTAGTAATTAATATGATACAGTCGTCCCCTGTTTATCGTGGTAGTTACCGACCGATAAATGGACGCCACCCCATAAATGTTTATTTTTATTGTTTAACACTCTTTAAACACACACAGAAAACATTTGCAAGAATATAGCAATGAATTTTGTTTACATTCGTAGAAATATTACATTTATAGTGAGTACTGTAGTACAGTACAGTAATGTAGCGTAGCCTATGCATAGTTTCTCTGCTTGTCTATTGGTTGGAGTGTCCTACGATGTCAAAGAAGGGGCTGGGGAACTCTTTTCTTTGGCGAAATCTGGTGACGTATGTCTTTAACTCTGCATTTTTTTGACGTCAGAGGACAATACAAGCAATAAATAAGCGGAAACCTACGGATTCTACTTTTAATTCTACTAATTTCTTATTATCTGAAATCGGGACCATTCGCGAAACAAAATAGTTATGTGCCAGATTGAAAATCGTGATAAAGTGGGACTGCGAGTTTCGAACAGCGATAAATCAAGAATGTACAAGAATGAGTTTAGTATTGAATATCTAAATCATTATCCATGTTAATAACAATAACACATATGGTTATAAAATGAACTAAAATTGAAAGACAAATGTTTACCTTTTGCATGTTTTCTCTGTCAGGTTTGAGAAATGCACCTCGATGCTGGGCCGTCATCCAGCCTTTACTGTGTGCTGTTTACATGCCCAAGTGTGAGAACGGCAAGGTGGAGCTCCCCAGCCAGACCCTGTGCCAGGCAACCCGTCGACCCTGCAGCATAGTGGAACAGGAGCGAGGGTGGCCCAACTTCCTGAAATGTGAGAACACGGACAAGTTTCCCCTTGGTTGCCAGGTATAATCCTTCTTCTTTGTAGTTTTGCATTAGTCTAACTTTGTTTCCTCAATATACACGATTCAGGCATAACATTATGACTAGGGCTGCAACTAACGATTATTTTGATAATCGATTAATCGGACGATTATTTTTATATTAATCAGATTAAATGTTTTGCTTATAATAAGTATATAAAACCCGAATTCAGGGTATTTATGTATAAAGGTGTACTTAAAAAAAATGCAAAAGCCACATATTGAGTTAAACTTTCTTTAATTTAGAAATTTTAAAGCTTATAGCGGCTGCTTGTTTAGGAGTGCATGGGGGATTTCTCCTTTGAATAAATTCACTCATGCTGGGTTGATTCTGTAAAAAAAAAAAATAAATAAATAAATAAATAAATAAATAAACCCATTTGAGTATGCACGGTGACGCAATTGTGTAAATCAACATTTGTATTGTATTTTGCAGATGGCAAGTTGACAATAATGCTTAAAAAAAAACTATATAAAATATAATACATTATTGCCAATTTTTGTTTAAAAAAAAAAAATACACACATTTTGTTCAGTTGTGAAGCATCTACAATATATAATTAATAAAATGTTGTGGTCTGATCGTTTGTTCGATCAGACCACATGGACCAGCCTTCGCTCCCCACGTGCATCACTGAACCTCGGGTCATGATGTTATAATGTCAAAATGTTATGCCTGATCAGTGTATAGTTACAACATGAATGCCAGGATGTTTGGTTTGATGTTGATCTTCTTGTTGATTGTATCACTATCCAGTGACTTGAATATACAATATACTGTTTTTTTTTCTCCTATAGAATGAGGTGCAAAAACTCAAATTCAATACATCAGGAAAATGCGAAGCTCCTCTGGTCAAAACTGACATCCAGGCCAGCTGGTACAAGGACGTAGAGGGTTGTGGCATTCAGTGTGACAATCCACTCTTCACGGAGGAGGAGCACAATGACATGCATGGCTACATCGCTATTTTCGGATCGATCACCCTGCTTTGCACTTTCTTTACGTTGGTAAGTGAACATGAGCACTGTCTTGGGGTCGGATATGAAGAATTGCGAGGTCGGATAGATAAAAAGACGTTCTTGCAGAAAAAAGCTGTAGCAATGTACCATTGTATATTGTTTGGGAGCAGTCACAAGTGGACAACAACATAGTTTAAAAGGAAATAATTGTATATTCACAATATTGAAGCAGCATGAGTGCCCACCTCTGTAACTGCACATCAACAGATTATGTCTTGCTTTTGTAGTTTCTACTTCTGTACCACAGACGTTTCAAATCATGGTGCGTTGAAAAGCAGTTTCTGGTGCGTTGATATTTTCTATGCACCGTCACCTGCTCCTTTAACCCACAGCCTAGAGACAATTTCGAGTAGCTATTGTCATATTTTTCTGATGTAAGTGGAAACTCTGGAACCTGGATGAGATCTCTATGAACTCGGCATAAAAGTTGGCATTTGCACCGCGATACGCGATTTGTATCTGCTGCATGAATATGAAGTATCGCAACGCTACAAAGACAGAGGCGTGTCCTGAGAATCACATAAAACATAGATTAACATGGCAGAGGTAGAGCTGCATCTTCCTGGGGACACAACAAAACCAGAAGTAAATGAACACCTGGTTTTGTTTAATCTCTTCTTTTTTTTGCAACACAAAGGCCTGTTTGTGAAAGAGCCATGCGTTAGATTTCAGATGACACTTAAGTAAATTGATCATTTGCTGTATATCTGAAGCAAAGAAATAAAAGTGAACGATCAGTACTATATTGAATCGCATTGTGTTGAATCCAATCAAAATCAGATCCCGTTGGATCGTAATAGGGAAGAATTGTATCTCATCGAATCGCATCGGCCTTATGGAGATCCCTACTATAAACGCAAATCTGCACCGGAGTTCAAGATCAAACGATGGCGCTGTGAGGCAGCAACACAACTACATTGACACACTTCTTCTAGTATGGCTTGATCGGTTCCACCATGCTTCAAGGTTCTTCCATGTTCTGGCACCTTGGTAGTGTAGTGAACCCCTTAAAGGCCAAACAATTGTCAATAGTAGGCTTCAAACGATGCTTAAAGATCTAGTTCGTCCGCAAATACTTACATTAGAACTTAAAGTTGTGCTGTTCTATCAGTAATAACTTCCTGGGTGTTTTTGATAGAGACTTCTGGATAAGGCGTCATCATATAGAAGTGTAGATACAAGCGCTGTGTCAATTAGCGGGATTTCTTTGGCTGGGCATGTTAGGAATTTTTGACTACGTGTCTCTTTTTCTTCTTTCTTTTTTACAGGCAACGTTTCTCGCCGACTGGAAAAACTCCAACCGCTACCCGGCGGTAATCCTCTTCTACGTCAATGCCTGCTTCTTCGTGGGCAGCATCGGGTGGCTCGCTCAGTTCATGGATGGCGCTCGTAAAGAGATTGTGTGCAAAAGTGACAACACCATGCGGCTCGGAGAGCCTTCGTAAGGACGCTCGAAGATTTTCAAGAGTGTTGCGAATGTATCTGAGCCAGAACACCAGACTGATTTATTCTTTCTCCTCTTTCACTCTCTCTCTCTCTCTCTCTCTCTCTCTGCAGATCGACAGAGACCCTTTCATGTGTTATCATCTTTATCATCGTGTACTACTCCTTGATGTCAGGGGTCATCTGGTTTGTTATGCTCACCTATGCTTGGCACACATCTTTCAAAGCTTTGGGCACAACGCACCAACCTCTTTCTGGAAAGACATCCTACTTCCACCTGGTCACATGGTCCATCCCGTTTATCCTTACAGTGGCAATACTGGCCATTGCACAGGTAATTCTTGTTTTTTTTTGTTGTTTTGTTTTTTGGTGGCTGACTGGATGCTACAGTAGTCATAAACTCTGCCGAACACCATACAGGTCGATGGAGACTCTGTTAGTGGAATCTGCTTTGTTGGCTACAAAAACTACAGATACCGCGCTGGGTTTGTTCTGGCTCCGATCGGAGTGGTACTCACCATTGGTGGCAATTTCCTTGTCAGAGGTAAGACAGTTATATACAGACTGCATTATTTTATTGCTTGATTCAGTTCTATATATCAAGTTGTTTTAAATGTTGTTTCCAATTTTGCAGGTGTCATGACATTATTTTCCATCAAAAGTAACCATCCAGGACTGCTGAGTGAAAAAGCCGCGAGCAAAATCAACGAGACTATGCTGAGACTTGGTACAGTCATTTTTTTTTAAACTGATTACAAACACATTGTCGATAATGATCAGGGTAACGGCACACAAAATTTACTGTTTGGTACGTACCTCGGTTTTTAAGCCGCGGTTCGGGTTCAATTTCGGTACAATTAGGGGAAGAAATGCAAAACATTTGTGAACATTATCAGTTTACATTTGTTAAAACAAAATGTAAATAAAATGGTTTACATAAAAAATGGAATAAATATAAAAAAAATTAATAAATCTAATTTATTTAAATACACTGTTTTATAATATTTATTAAAGTAAATAATTAAATAGGCACAAGTTCAGTTGAGTCAAAAATAAATTAAATAATTTTCATTTGTTACAATGTCAATTTACATTGTATATATATATTTATATATTTTTATATTGTATATATATCCCAAGCCCGGATAAATGGGGTGGGTTGTGTTAGGAAGGGAATCCAGCGTAAAACATGTGCCAAATCAAATATGAGGATCACGAATCAGAAATTGTGTTAAAGAAGTGAAGAAAAGAGCAGGGTGGAGTGGGTGGAGAAGAGTGATAGCAGGAGTGATTTGTGATAGAAGAGTATCTGTGAGAGTGAAAGGGAAAGTTTATAGGACTGTGGTGAGACCTGAGATGTTGTATGGTTTAGAGACCGTGGCATTGAGTAAAAGACAGGAGGTGGAGCTGGAGGTAGCAGAGCTGAAGATGTTGAGGTTTTCGTTGGGAGTGACGACGATGGACAGGATTAGAAATGAGTTTATTAGAGGGACAGTGTATGTAGAACGTTTTGGAGACAAGGTGAGGGAGGTGAGATTGAGATGGTTTGGACATGTGCAGAGGAGGGACATGGGGTATATCAGTAGGAGAATGCTGAGGATGGAGCCACCAGGAAGGAGGAAAAGAGGTAGACCAAGGAGGAGGTTTATGGATGTGGTGAGTGAAGACATGCAGGTAGTTGGTGTGAAAGAGGCAGATGTAGAGGACAGGGGGGTATGGAGTGTGGCAACCCTTCATGGGAGAAGCCGAAAGAAAAAGAAGTAGTTTTGCAGCTGATTAATGGCTGCTGGAATAATTCCTCCGATGAAATTCTTTAATGAGAAGATTTCAGACTCTCTCCTGCTGTGTGACTTCTATGATGAACCAAGAACCAATAGGAGCGCCGAACCTGATGATGCTGATGACATTTTACATGTGCATTTAGTGCATTTGGCAGACACCCTAATCCAGAGTGACTTACAGTTATACAGCTAAGAAATCAAAGGTTAAGAGGCTTGCTCAAGGACCCAGCAGTAGCAGCTTGGTGGTGAGGGGATTTGAACCTGTGACCTCCCGATATGACAGAAGTCCAACATCATATCCACTGAGCTACCAATTGTGCTCATGAGTTATTGGAAGTTGCTCAAGTTGTTAAGAAATGCATCCAGATTGGTGCATTTTGTGTTGCTTACCCTTACAATGCATTACTACCTCTCATAGTATCACTTGGTATCGAATGTTGGTATCAGAGCATTTTAATAGTATCAGTATCAAAAAGAATCATCAAGAATTACAACGCACAGCACTCCAAAATTTGCCCACATATCTAAAAAAATGTTTTTCTTCCTCCCAGGCATATTTGGTTTTCTAGCATTTGGTTTTGTCCTCATCACTTTCGGATGTCATTTCTATGACTTCTTCAACCAGGCGGAGTGGGAAAGGAGCTTTAGGGAATTTGTACTGTAAGCATTTTTTTTTTAAATATGTATAATCAGTTATTTGTGGTATATAATATCTATTTGTGTATTTACTGTTTTTACTATGTTTATAAAAGATTCAGTTTACAACAATGGTATTTGTTCCAGGTGTGAAGCTAATGTCACTATAGCTCACCAGACCAAGAAACCGATCCCGGAGTGCACCATTAAAAACCGTCCCAGTCTATTGGTGGAGAAGATCAATCTGTTTTCTATGTTCGGTACCGGCATCGCCATGAGCACATGGGTGTGGACCAAAGCCACTATTCTCATTTGGAAGCGTACGTGGTGTAGGTAGGTTTATGTGAAACGACTTTATCGAAACGTTTCATTGTTCAGAATATACAGAAACGCCCAGGCATTCCCGATAAGAGATGTCTGACTGAAAGTTATTCGTGTTTAAATTCATGTAATTTATCTTTTGTGAATCAAAAATTGTACAAAATTAAATATTTCTAAAACTAATATCCTGCAGTAGATAAACAGAATGGTTCAGTAGCCTAATTACAGGATGTATCCGATATCCAGTGTCATATTTACGCCTTTCCTGTAATCTAAGGATAATTGGACGCAGTGATGACGAGCCGAAGCGCATCAAGAAGAGCAAGATGATAGCCAAAGCATTCTCCAAGAGGAAGGAACTACAAATGGACCCTGAGAAAGAACTGTCTTTTAGCATGCACACGGTCTCCCATGAGGGACCTGTGGGTAAGTACAGCACCTCCTGCTGGATATGTGGAGATAAAATCAGATTCCATTGCTTTACTGAGGAATTTACTGAGTAGAAATTACTATTGAGGAAGAAATGAAGTATTTAAGAAAATGAGAAAGCAAAAAATCGCTGAATCATGCTGATGGAATTGGTGACTTTTTTTAAAGCGGGTATTAACTTCGAACTAAACGAGCCATCCATGGAAATGTCCTCTGCCTGGGCACAGCATGTGACAAAGATGGTGGCAAGACGAGGTGCCATTTTACCTCAGGACATCTCAGTTACGCCTACTGGGACACCTGGTCAGTACTAGCATTGTGTGTTTGTGTGCTAATGATTCTTAATCTCTAAATAAAGCTAGAATATTAAATATGAAAATTGTTGAAAAAAGATTACATAGATTAGATATGACATAGATGTACAAAAGATAAACATAAATGCAGAAGTCCTTAAAAGTCATGCATTATAATTTTTTTTTATTCTTGTTTTCTCATTATCACGACAATTTTCTCACGATCTTGACATAACAAACATCGTTTCCTTGTGATCGGTACTTAATTGTGTATTCGGCATAAGAGCACGTTCTAGAGGCATCATGGATAATAACCATAAGCAATGGTTATGGTTATTATCCATAATGCTGCCTCTAGAATTTTGTTGAGATCACCAGACTTTGATGTTTAATGAAAATGAAGTCGTGATCATGAGAAAAGAAGAAAGAAAAAAATGAATGCATGACCTCTTAGGACTTCCTTAAATCAGTGTTAATGTTGCTTGTACACCCTCGTGCAGTGCCTCCTCCAGAAGCGCGGAACAAGCTGTGGATGGTCGAAGCCGACATCTCCCCCGAGATGCTGAAACGTAAAAAGAAAAAGAAGAAGAGGAAGAAGGAGGTGCGCACGGTAGTGCCAACCGAAGCGGACTCGAATCCTCGCCACAGAGAGTTCGGTCCCAGCGCTGTTCCCCGCCTCCCCAAGCTCCCGGCGCATCGGAGCCTCGTGGCTAATCTGTGGGAGCGACAACGTCAGCAAGAGGAGAACGTCCTTCCAGGCTCCTTCCCGGAATTCCGCCCTTCTTGCCCCATTCCCTACCAGGAGAGATATGGAGGGCTTGGTTATGTTTCGTCCGGTCAGCAGAGCAGGGAGACTGGCTTTAACCTCGTCAACTCACTGACGTCGAACCACTACGAGGGACGAGGTCAGTTCAAACAACCGGCCTGGCAGTCTAACGGCGGGTTCCGCTATTCAGGGCAGGAGATGCCTTCGCCAGTGGGTGGTGGCAGGACAGACTTTACAACACCTCGATCAGAGGGCAGGAAACCAGTTGCTGTGCCGATACACTCCCGAACCAACCTAATGGATGCAGAACTGATGGATGCAGACTCTGATTTCTGAATCTGTCCTGTATTACGTTGCTCTGCAGAGTTTGGTTCTAAAGTGCTGGATACTTTGCACCACAAATTAAGAGAAAAACATGTAAGACATACTCGCAGTCACTGTGCCTGTATCAGGACGTGGGGGCAGGTTTGTATGGTAGTTATGAGCTCCATAACTAGTCAGCGATTTCCTTGTGTTTAAGATTAAAAAGGCACAGTTGTGTTTTGACTGACTGCCTCTATATAAAAAAAATTGCTGCCAGTTTTGCTATCAGTCATGCTAAGCTATTAAATCTCTGATGCACCTCAATCTTTAAATCCAGGCTGTGTGTTTTGAGACGATAAAGCCGACTCAATCGAATAAGGTACACGAAAATCGGAACTTCATCCTCAGAATGTTACTATACACTTTTGAGTTTGCTTCAAGTATTGCTAATTTAAAATGAGCTGGCTGGATGATATTATTACGAATGGAGGTTTGTGTGAATTAAATGGCAGCTTTGCAAATGGGTATAAAACACATGATTGTTGTAGGGTTGTGTTCAGGCCACGTTTGAGCAAGTTGTCTTCTGCAACTCATTTACATTTGCTCATTTGGTTGATGCTTTTCTTGAAAGTGACATCATATCATGTGAATTTCAGTTGTCCAAAGCTTTGTTGATCTCAATGGCTAAATGGCACCTTTGCCAAAAATGTGCATTGGCCTGGATTATCTATATACACTATACTGTATACACTCAGACAAACGTTTGTGGACACCTGAGCATAAGATTGCTATGTTCCACATTTTTATAATAATCTCCACTCTTCTGGGAAGATGTTTCATTATATTTTGTGGAGATTTGTGCTCATTCAACCACAAGGGTGTTAGTAATGTCAGGTACTGATGCGGGTTTGGTGAGGAGGCCTGGGGTGCAGTCAGCGTTCACGTTCATGATGTTCAATAGGGTTGAGGTCAGAACTCTAAAAGTGGTGAATGGAAACTCTAATGTTAGCGCATTCAAATACTATACAATTGTGTGTCTCCAACTCTGTGCTAACAGTTTGAGGAAGAACCACATATGGCTGGAAAAGTTAGTGTATAATTGAAACACAAACTTTACATAAGGACCCACATCTCATAAGAGCCCAGAACTGGCTCATGCAGATACAGAACCTGTCTACTCAAACGCTAGTGTTAGCACTTTGTTACAAAGAGAAAGTGTTAAGAAATAATATTCTGAAATATTATTATTATTATTATTAGTATTATTATTATTATTATCATCATCAGTACTTTCATATGAAGTTGCCTGGTGCAATTACGAACACTTTTTTTTGTTGTAGAGGGCATTTGTAATGAACTGACTTGTAAAACAAGCTGAAAATGCTATTATGGAAATTGTTTTTTTTTTGTGTGTTTGCTTTCGTTTAAAGTGATTGCTGTACAGATCTATCGAAAAGAAATGCTATTTTTGTACTTCAGCATGTAGTTTTATTTTTCACCTCTATTCTTTTGTAGATACTCCAGTTTCGCATTGTGCGCCGACGTCGCGTTTCGCAGAGTTTTGGAACCTAGAACGCCTTGTATCATTTGTAATTATGGAATGAATTTCGGGTTAAATCTTTTTGTGAATCTAAAATGTAAAAAAGGCATCGTTTTGATTTGAAATGTCTTATGAAGTTGCATCGGTTTACCAGCATCGTTTGTATACATTTGTTTTTTAATTCGCAATTGAAAAACAGAATGCGAATTACGACCCTTTCGTTCCTTTTTATATTGAAAGCAGAAAAAGAAAACGCAAACAAAAAAGAGAAAACAACTTATTTATTTTTTTTCTATTATTTTAATCGCACAGAGTGTAGTAATCAATAAAATCTCACAACACCAAATATAATAAATGCCCTAAAATGCACAATACAGGTAGTCCCAGTCTTACGATGGAGATGTGTTCCGATGACCCCATTGTTTCTTGAAAATATCATAAGTCGAGACATGGCCTAGCATACCCAGGAGTTTTAAAAAATGGTAATCAGTATAGGGTAGTATACTGCAATTTATTAATAATTTACCAAAATACAGTACAGAATTTAGCAAAACATCAATTTACTGTACCATAATATATAAACTATACAGTATATACTTCGGACTATTGTAACTCGGGGACCATCTGTATTTCCAATTTAGCATCCGATTTAACATCCGAACCTAAACCATGTCAAAGACAATTTCATTGGTCGTCTTTTCTTAGGAAGAAATATCCACTCTGGAGCCATTTGTACAAATGATAAATACTATGATACAAACTACAGCAACATATTTAGAGATCATATACAATCTAGTAGAACATGATGCAGGGTAGTGCAGGGTTGTCCTGCAATCAAAAAATATTGTAGATAACACTGTAAGAAGTTGACATGTGTTGGACCCCCATTTCTTGTTCCTCTGTTGTTGCTTTTGAAAAGGATGTAGTGATCTATTTAAGCTTCTCAGAGTGAACCCAGAATGTTGGATAAACCCGCTCATGGATTCTGCGCTGAACTCAAATTCTTACAATAAGATAGCAGGAAACTGTGTATAAATGAGGCGGATTTATAAACCTTTTAAATTTTGTGCAAGAGAATCGTTTTTTAAACATATTTACATACTTTATCATTTGTTTTTATTTTATTTTTAAGACAAAAAAACATGAACGAATGCACGATATACTGTATTCCATCTTTTGATTTGTTAAAAACTTTTGATAAAAAAAACAAACAAAATCATATGTGCTGAATTAAAAACTGTATTTCAACTATTCAGACCACTGAACCCAGATTTAATACTATACAGTCTGAACAAGCACAGATATAAACATTGACTTTCATTTATCAACTGCACACAAATGTAAGGTTGTATTTTATTCCTTTTAAGCCCAAACTACACAGTTTACCAGTAAGTCAGTCCATGTGCAGCTTAATAAATGTGGCCAATTGTTAAGAGATTATTAAGTGCCTCGTGATGGACCTGATATATATATATTAGATGTGTTTAAGATCTGAAAATGCGCTTCCCTCGCTTCAAACCTGAATTATGTACAGTTGGCAGTTTATATTAATTCAGTTTGAAACTCCACATTTTCATATGCAGTTTCAGAACAAAACAAACCCTGGTGTCACAAATGTCTTTTTATAGGTAATATAGAAAAAATTGTAATATAGATTCCTGTCCTTACTGACCGCCTGTTAATGCCACCATGTGCCGTGCATTATGTTCGCTTGACCGAAATGCAGTTCAGAAGATTGTAAAATCGTCAAGATTTTTCGAAGATGACATTTGAACAATTGACTATTCTTGTAATCATCAAAATAACCCTGTTAAACAAAACTTTTTTTCACTACAAAATACAAAATTATACAGTGGATGCATTTGCTGTTACTGTATTTGTATAGTGGCTGTCAAAAGTGTGGGAAAACAGAGTCATGTATGGTTTTTGAGACACATGCATGTTCCTTTTGTTTCTCTGCAGCAAACTCAGTAAAAGGCAAACACACAAGAATTGAACAGAAGAGCCAGTGTAATACGGAGCTTTTTTTTTTTTAGAGCAGAGAAGGTTGGAGACTTCACCCGACTTCACCATACGACAAGGCGATGAGTCGAAGCGTACGTCCGAGTTCTGTAACGGTTACTTAGAGAGCGAACAGTCGTCTGGAGTGATATCTATCAGGGAATGTCCAGTCACCGCACCTAAATCCTATTGAACTGCTCTGAGATGAACCGAATCGTAAAGAAATCTCCCAACTAGTGAAGAACATCTTTGGGACGTTTTACAAAAGACGTAGCAAAGTATTTAAGCTGAATGTTTGGAGGAACTAACTGTTCGGATGCAGAGAGTGTGTGAAGTTGTTCTTCATGCTAAGGAAGAATGTATCTGTACATTTATATAGGTTTGGTCAAAGTCAATCTTCATACCGTTACATTACTGAATTTGCTGCATAGAAACAAAAGGAACATGCAAGCGTCTCTCAAAAAACCATAAAAGACTGTTTTCATAGGCACTGTATATTTATCTATAAAAGATACACACAAGTAAAACATTATATAGGCTGCTTAACTTCTTTTAGAAACAAATATGGTTTAATTACAACCTCGATATTCATTAGATCTGTGACTGAACCTTTTGGCCAGTTTCTATAAAGAAGTGAAAGAAGTCTTAAATTTTTCAGAAGGTTCAGTGCTTAAGACGATTTCATTCACCTACAGAATTCCATCATGCACGCTGGACATATGGGTTTTAAATAGTTTGATTTGTAAAATACTTTGTTTGACTAAATATGCATTTGTCTTTATTTTTTTAAAAGCTTCCCTTCATCGTATAGCCTTATGTTAAATTATAATTTGAATGACCTTAAAGCTGTATTTTTCCGCATTTGTTAACAATAAACAAATTATATTTTATGCTGTATTTTGACAGTGAGTGAATGTAATTTTTTTTAAATAATTTCACATTTTTTATTTGTTTTGTTCGAGAGTTTTTTGGTTAGTCTAAAATCTATTTGTTATATATATGTTAGCTCTGTAGTTAGGCATTGCAGTAAAACAGCATTTCAAACATGTATATATTAAAAAAAAAAAACATGTCCCTGGTGGTCTAGTGGTTAGGATGCGGCGCTCTCACCGCTGCGGCCCGGGTTCGATCCCCGGTCAGGGAACCAACCCCAGCCACTCTTAGTGCCGGTCCCAAGCCCGGATAAATGGGGAGGGTTGCGTTAGGAAGGGCATCCAGCGTAAAAACATGTGCCAAATCAAACATGCGGATGATCCGCTGTGGCGACCCCTAATGGGAGAAGCCGAAAGAAAGTTTATATATTAAAAAAACATGTACAATACTACCAGATTAGATATGTTTATTACTGATGTCAGCAAATATTATGTCCATTTATTATTATAAGAACAAAAAAAAAGCCTTGATCATATTATGAGCTATAAGAATGTTAAGTGCTTTTGAACATCCCATTCCACATTTGATTTCTATTTGCTGATAAGATCCACTCTTCTGGGAAGATTAACATGGCAGAGGTAGAGCTGCATCTCCTTGGAGATACTACAAAGGCCAATGTGTGAAAGGACCATGTGTTAGAAGTCAGAAGGACTTCCCCTGAGTTTTTGGACATTCATTCAGATACGAGGGTGTATCTGTAAAGTCAGGTACTGATGTAGGTGAGAAGGTGAGGAGACCTGGGGTGCAGTCAGCGTTCACATTCATCACAAAGGTGTTCGATATGGTAGGGATCAGAGCTCTATAGCAGGAGATCTTCCACGCCAACAAATGTAAAGCATATCTTCATAGAGCTGGCTTTGTGCACAGGGGCATTGTGCCTCCAAATATGTGGTAACAGTTTAGGGAAGAGTGTGAAAGTCAGGTGTCCCAATACTTTTGGTCGTATAATGTAGCTAGTGTTATCCTTGAAGAAATCATATCAAGCTGAACAATCTTCTCATTTCAGTACATGTTTATGAAAATTCAAGTTTCTTGTCTGCACCATTAGAGCTGCAAAGCAACGCTGAAAAGGCGAGGCGTTCTGCGCGCTCCCGCTCTCAGGCGTCGGCGGCGCGCAGCGGCTACGCGCTCGTTCACGACCAGAAGTTGGTTTTACGAGAGAAGTGAACGCACACACACACACACACACAAACAACAAAAAACACACAATGTCAACAGATGTGGAGAGTCTGAGGCGAAGGTCTACAGCTGATAGTTCAGGTGGGTGATGCATAACACGTGAAAATGGCTCCCCAGCACGTGTAGGATGTTTTTTTTATGGTGTGTTTTTGTGCTTTTATAAGCAGATATTGTTTACAGCGTGCCCTAAATTCTTTAAACTTCATCTACATATATGATAAACTAGCTAGGCCCTCACCCTATAATGATATAAATGCCTGAAAAGCCTGAAATGAATTAACAAATAAAAGGGAAGAAATAAACATTTTTTGTGTTGCAAAATGGTTTATATTTTAGGTTAGAAAGGAATGCAATGAAAGAAGAAAATGCAAAACAAACAAACAAACAAACAAACCAGCAATTCATGGGGAATCAGCAGCATGTCTGTGTCACTTTTTCTTCTCCCCACAATTTGTAAACACTTCTTCTACACCTAATATACATTTAATTTCAATTCATCGAAAGCATCCAAACCTAAAACTATTTAAAATTTTTTTTTTATATTTCTTTTTTTTTTTTTCTTTTTTTTTTTTTTTGCTTGTGGGTGTGGCCTAACTACCTTATTATTAATTGCCTTTATTTTAAACTTTCAATATTCTTAATTAAAAACTATCCTTACTAGAACTAAATTTCAGAAATACTTATTTGTTGGGAAACTCTGCCCTGGTACAAAATAAAAAATTGAAAGTAGTTTAAATGGGCGGTAATTGCCAAAATGGGTGATTGTTATTATTAGAAGTTAGTGAAGTTAGTGTCTCATTCATGGAGAAAGAATTCAACCCCAACCTTTCATAAATTAAATTCTGTGTGTGTTTGTGAAATATAAATATATATATATTTATTTATTTATTTATTTTAAAGTTTTTTCACTTTAAAGCCATTTGCTAACACAAGCTACACATTGGATCAAAAAATAAAACTGAGCGCTTTTTTTTTTTTTTTTTTATAAATGTATAAATTCTTTATAAAAGTATAAATGTAGCATTTTTTTTTACATAATTTTTTTGCATATTTGTTATACAATTATGAACTATTTAAAGCTAAAAATCATTAAGCTTACATGCACCTTTGTTCATATCTGTGAAATATTATCATTTGCACTGCCTCACTTTTGCTTACCCTGCACAATTTATATAATTACTTTTTTTTATATACCTTTTATTTTATTTGATTAGTTCTTATAGTATTTCATATTTTAAGAGCACCAGAACACCATGACAAATTCCTTGTACATGCAAACAATGATACTTGGCAATAAAGATGATTCTGTTTCTGATCTGTAGGTGAGAGGAGATTCTTCAAGTTTGAGATTCTTTGCGAAGATGAACGTTATTTGTTTTGTCTACTTCCCTTTCCGTCTTGTACATTTTCAACCTTGTAAATTTCGATTGATTCTATTGAATCCTTTAACAGTGTGATAATGAGAGAATGCACTGTACTGAGGTATGAGTGTGCTTCATCTGACCATCAGGAGTCAAACGATAACAAGTAGAGACTCAAGCTCATGAGAAACTGCTGAACCTTTTCTTTCCTCTCTTGGTTGGGTGATTGACAGAACACGTGTGGGACCATGAGCACAGATCTTTTCGCCGTAGCTCACAGTGTGATAGATTGTGTGTGGCCAGCATTCACCCCGAGATGGTCGAAACTCCTTCACCCTGCGGCTCGCACCATGTCATCCACCATACGGCAAAATGCCTCTCGGCTCATAGTAAGATTTCTTGCAAATTGTTTGTATTGCTGCTGTGTATTAACTGTTTGTCTACCAGTACTAAACTACTAGTTTAAGTTCATTAATTCTTAGATAATCTTTTAATAACCTGGTCTTGATGCACTATATGGCCAAAGGTATTAGGACACCTGACCTTTTCCAGCCAAATGTGCTTCTTGCCCAAATTTAGAAACAAACACAATTGTATAGAGTGTCTCAAGATTTTCCCTTTAGTTAAACTTGAAAACCCAAACTTGTTCCAGCATGACAATGCCCCTGCGCACAAATCCAGCTCCATGACGATCTGCTGTACTTGGGTTGGAGTGGAAGATTTTGAGTGGCCTGCTATTCAGCTCATACCATATTAAACCAGCTGTTTTAGGATGAATGTGAATGCTGACTGCACCCCAGGCCCAGATTTTACTAACACTCTTGTAGCTGAATGAGCACAAAATTCTAGTGGAACATCTTCCCAAAAGAGTAAAGGTTATTATAAGAGCAAATGTGAAATAGGGTGTTTTTAAAAGAGCACATAGCACTCTTGGTCTGGTGTCCACAAACTTTTATCCATATCACCAAAAAAAAAAAGTCTTCAAATTTCTATTTCTATACAATTACAGTTTGTAAATGTAAAAGTCTTTCTTCTTTCTATTAGAAATTGACACTTTTTTTTTTTTTTTTTTTTTTTTGCATTTCAATTTTCATTGTACAGGCAGTCGTCGACTTACGACCTATGCAACATACGACCGTTCGACTTTACGACCACAATCGCTAGCCGCGGCACTAGCTGCGGCGTATGACAGTAAGAAACAAAATGGTGTAGAGATGATACAAATGGCATAAAATGAACAAAGAAAATGATGATATATACAGTATAACAATAATGAAAGAAAATTATGATACAATACTACTTATAGATATTTATAACATCATTTCACAGTACTGTACATATAGCCTACTCTACTTATGACCAAATCGTGTTACGACCGGTCTGTCGGAACCAATCGTGGTCGTAAGTCGACGACTACCTGTATTTGGTTTTTTTATGTATGTAACTCAGTGTTTGACATGAAATTAGGTGCAGATGCTGACAAAGCATTTAAATCTATACTACAACATTGTCAGTGTATGTTGTAGTGTACAATTCGACATGTACAGAAGTATTTAAAGTGTGGATCTGACAGAAAAACTAATTAATGATAAATAGCATGTGAGGACAAAGAAATCTATTTAAATTTGTGTAAAATTATGTATATTAATTGTTACATATATATATATATATATATATTCAGCAAAGTCTGGTTTTAATTGGGGAAAAATACTTGATAAAGTGTGTTTGGCCATTGTGAATTTTTTTAACGTATTTATTTACCCATGTACCCGGTGTGTAGCATTGACTTTAGATCTCCTTGTCAGGACTCTCTGTACACTCGCGGGGTACCGAGGATGCCTGGCAGGAAGCGAGCTTGAGGACCACCGTTTGTGTCGAAAACGAAGTGGAGGCACACAAACTGGTCAATAACTACATGGTAAAAAAAAAAAAAAAAAAAAACCATTGTTTTCTTAATTTTTTCGTGGGAGTCTTGTGTTTTTTTTTTTTTGGCAGTTTGGTTTCAGGAAGTGGAAGAGTCACGTTACAGAGCGTCCGATTGAGGACAGATCAGACAAGGTGAAGGAGCTGTACTCTGAGCAGATCTTCATCAAGCCCTTTACAGGTCAGTGAGCACAGTTTCTCAATGTTGTTCGTGTGAAGGACATTTACTAATGGATTGTGCCTCCTCCACGTCATAGATAGATAAGTGTGTATATATGTATGTATGTATGTGTATATATGTATATGTGTGTGTGTGTATGTGTGTATATATATATATATATATACACACACACACACACAAGATATATAGAGATAAATATATATAAATATCTTGTATATTATCTGATCTTATTATCTTGACGCATAGCCTATAATACATTAAAGATGCTGAAGCAGCTACTGATGCGATTCACCCCTATTGCGATTCCGATTTGATTCAGTACAATGCAATATGATGTAGTGGAAAAAATATGATGCTATACAATTCAATATGTTACTGATGGTTTGATTTTATTTGTTTGGTTCAGACAGACAGCAAATCATCAATTTACTTAAGTGCCTTCTGACTTCTAACATATGCCCCTTTCACACACAGGCCTATTTAGTGCAAAAAAAAAAAAAGTTTAAATAAAGCCAAACGATCTTTTCCTGTTGTGTCTCCAGGGAGATGCAGCTCTACCTCTGCCATGTTAATCTGTATTCTATGTGACTCTCAGGACACGCCTCGGTCTCCGTAGTGTCACGATGCGTCATGTTCACGTGGCATATAGTCGTGCTGAGAGAACGCGCTCGAGAAACAGTTTAGCGAGGAGAAATAAAATGCATATAAAATATTGGTCACTTTTCAAATAATAAAAGTATAGCGCATCTACTAATAATTATATATAAATAAATCGTTTTTAACCGATGCAAATGTGTTAAAAAACGATGCATCGCGACACAAAGCCAACTTGTATCCATCCGATGCACACTTTTTAAAAAAACACATGCATCACGTAATTCACTTTTATGCATAGTTTTGAAACTCTTCATTTGCAGGATCACTGATCAGCATCGGAAACGTCGCCTACACGATTTTCTTCGGCTGGTGGATCTCTCTAGCGTATTTTCTTGTTAGCTTACTGATGTTTTGCACCATTATTACGATTCCACACGGTATGTAGTGAATGCTTAAGGATTTTTTTTGGGTGATTTTGATTTTCTGCATCTCACCTGATACGTTATTTTTTTTCTCTTTTACTGCAGGGAAACTCTGTTTAAGGTTGGCGGGTTATTTACTGTGGCCTTTTGGGAAATCTTTACAAAAGGTAATGTCGCAAAGAAGCTTTTCTTTTTACAAACAAATTGATTACATTTGGGATTAACGAAGCTGGAAGACTGTAGTATTGAAACAGTAGCATGTAATAATAAATAATAATGATCAAGCACGTTTTTGGCTGAAGGAAATTGATAAATGTACAAAATATTGTGGACACCTGCCCATAAGATTGGTGAACATTTTCATTCCACATTAAGTCCACATTTGCTGTTATAACAACCTCCACTCTTCTGGGAAGATGTTCTACTTAGATCTTGGAAGGTGTTCATAAGATAAAATAGGTTAGTAGATAAATAGTTTATAAAATAAGAATTTATATTTAGTCCCTGTAAGTTGATCCCTAACGATGGAGCCAGTGGCAAGAGAAAACTCCCCGAGATGGCACAAGGAAGGACCCTTGAGAGAAACCACAAGCAAAAGGGAACCCGTCCTCTTCTGGGTGGCACCGAATGTCCATTTGTTACAGTTCCATTATATTTTGGGGAGTGCTTAAATTCAGAACTGTGTATGCAAATTGCAGCCCTAAGCCACTGTAGTAGAATGTTTATATTAATTACATACTTAATAACTTCATGGATCTGTAGGCTGTTCATGTGGAATCATCTTCAGCTGGTCTCCAAAAAGAGAGAACATCCAGATATTGTTCTCTCTATTTGGAGAGAATTTTTGGGATGAATCAGGCGGATCCAGGAAAAAAGAAAGGGAAGCATGTTTAACTCTGTCTGTCTGTCTGTCTGTCTGTCTGTAAAAAAAAAAAAGTAAGGATTGTCAAGTATCCTTATTGTTACGTAATAGTTAAAGACACTGTACAATGTGGTCAGGGTTCAAGTCAGGTACTGATGTAGGTGAGGTGAGGAGGCCTGGGGTGCAGTCAAAATTCACCCTAGCTGTGTTCAGTGGGGTTGAGGTTAGAGCTCTATAGCAGGAGATCTTCAAGTCCAACCCATGAAAATTATATCTTCATGGAGCTGACTTTGTGCCACAGGTGCATACTGGAACAGGTTTGGGTCTCGTAGTCCAAGTAAAGGGAAAAAAACCCAGCCATTAGGGAGGCACAAGCCAGTGCACCTTTAGTGCCGGTCCCAAGCCCGGAAAAATGGGGAGGGTTGCGTTAGGAAGGGCATCCAGCGTAAAACATGTGCCAAATCTAATATGCGGGTCACGATTAAGAATTTCATACCGGATCGGTTGAGGCCCGGGTTAACAACGACCGCCACAGGTATCGTTAGCCAACAGGGTACTGGTGAAAATTGGGCTACTGTTGGCCGAGGTGGGTTTAAACTGTTCTATCATGGTGTGGATGGAAAGAGAAATGGTGTAGGGGTGATTCTGAAGGAAGAGTACAGTAAGAGTGTAGTGGAGGTGAAGAGAGTTTCTGATAGGGTGATGATCGTGAAGCTGGAAGTTGAAGGGATGATGATAAATGTCATCAGTGCTTATGCTCCACAAGTCGGCTGTGAGATGGAGGAGAAGGAAAGATTCTGGAGTGAATTAGATGAAGTGGTAGATGGTGTACCTAGAAATAAACGATTGATGATTGGTGCAGACTTTAATGGGCATGTTGGTGAAGGGAACAGAGGTGATGAGGAGGTGATGGTAGGTATGGCCTTAAGGAGAGGAATGTGGAAGGGCAGATGGTGGTAGATTTTGCTAAAAGGATGGAAATGGCAGTGGTGAACACTTATTTTAAGAAGAAGGAGGATCATAGGGTGACGTATAAGAGTGGAGGAAGGTGCACACAGGTGGACTATGTTCTATGCAGGAGATGCAACCTGAAGGAGATTGGAGACTGTAAGGTGTTGGCAGGGGACAGTGTAGCTAGACAGCATCGGATGGTGGTCTGTAGGATGGTTTTGGAGGCGAAGAAGAAGAGGAGGAGAGTGAGGTCTGAAAGAAGAATAAGATGGTGGAAACTGAAGGAGGAAGACTGTAGTGTGAGGTTTAGGGAAGAGGTCAGACAGAGGCTCGGTGGTGGTGAAGAGGTGCTGAATGATTGGGAAACTACTGCAGGAGTGATAAGGGAGGCAGCTAGAAAAGTACTTGGTGTGACATCTGGAAATAGACAGGAAGACAAAGAGACGTGGTGGTGGAATGAGGAGAGTGTGTTGAGAAGATGGAGGGAGTATTTTGAGCAGCTGATGAATGAGGAAAATGAGAGAGTGAGAAGGTTGGATGGTGTGGAGATGGTGAAGCAGGAAGTGGATAGGATTAGTAAGGAGGAAGTGAGAGCAGCGATTAAGAGGATGAAGAGTGGAAAGTCGGTTGGACCAGATGACATACCAGTAGAAGCATGGAGATGTTTAGGAGAGCTGGCAGTGGAGTTTTTAACCAGATTGTTTAACAAGATTCTGGAAGGTGAGAGGATGCCTGAGGAATGGAGAAGGAGTGTGCTGGTACCAATCTTTAAGCATAAGGGAGATGTGCAGACCTGCAGTAACTACAGGGGAATTAAGTTGATCAGTCACACCATGAAGTTATGAGAAAGAGTAGTGGAAGCCAGGCTGAGAGAAGAGGTGACCATCTGTGAGCAACAGTATGGTTTCATGCCGAGGAAGAGCACCACAGATGCCTTATTTGCTTTGAGATTGCGAAGAGAAGGGGAATGAAAGTCAGTAGGAGTAAGACAGAGTACATGTGTGTAAATGAGCGGGAGGGCAGTGGAGGGGTGCAGTTGCAGGGAGAAGAGGTGGAGAAGGTGGCAGAGTTCAGGTACCTGGGGTCAACAGTGCAAAGTAATGGAGAGTGTGTTAGGGAAGTAAAGAAAAGGGTGGAGTGGGTGGAGAAGAGTGACAGGAGTGATTTGTGATAGAAGAGTATCTGCAAGAATGAAAGGGAAAGTTTATACGACTGTGGTGAGACCTGAGATGTTGTATGGATTAGAGACAGTGGCATTGAGTAAAAGACAGGAGGTGGAGCTGGAGGTAGCAGAGCTGAAGATGTTAAGTTTTTCGTTGGGAGTGACGACGATGGACAAGATTAGAAATGAGTTTATTAGCGGGACAGCGCATGTTGGACATTTTGGTGACAAGGTGAGGGAGGAAAGATTGAGATGGTTTGGACATGTGCAGAGGAGGGACATGGGGTATATCAGTAGGAGAATGCTGAGGATGGAGCCACCAGGTAGGAGGAAAAGAGGAAGGCCAAGGAGGAGGTTCATGGATGTGGTGAGGGAAGACATGCAGGTAGTTGGTGTGAAAGAGGCAGATGTAGAGGACAGGGTGGTATGGAGACGGATGATCCGCTGTGGCGCCCCCTAATGGGAGCAGCCGAAAGAAGAAGAAGTCAAAGTAAAGGGAAAATGTCATTCTCCTGCATTCGAAGACATCAGATACAACTGCCTCCCCTTGTAACGTTTATAGCAGAACCGCATATGGCTGGAAAAGTCAGTTTTGTTCATTTGGTGCAGTTTAATTTAACTCATGCTCCTTGAGATGCTGTTTTATGACTATATTTTAGTACAGGTTCTCCTCCATCTGTTTCTCCTCAGACGAGTCTGATACGGAAATGCTGTGTTAAATTTCCTCACTGCGAAGCCATTCCAGAGGAAACGGGTGATGTGAAGGTCTGTCCGGACAACCAGAAGGAGTCCACACCATTGATAAATTCCCAGCCAATCACAGTAAACGTCCCGCCTCCACCACTACCTTCTCCTCGGAAGTGCTCTTACTGGGTAAGACTGCTTAGAATATCGAGTCCACCAAAGTGTGCAGGAGAATACAACAAACTTGATCAGAAGTAAAAAAAAAAAAAAAAAAAATTACAATAAAAACTTCGATTCTTTTGTTATATTCATAATCACACACAATACAACATGCTGTATTTAGATTTTAATGACCTGGCCATGACAGGAAATGTAGAATATGAAATGAAAAGGTGAAAAAAGGAAGAATAAAAATAGAAAAAAGATTTCCCTGTCACAAGATTGAAGATTTATGCACCCTGCCTTCATTTATATATATTTTTATCGCCACTAAAGAAACAATGTGATTTATGACCCCTTCATTCCATATTTGACTGAATATTGAAAGCAGGTCAGAGGAGAAAATGGCTTTTTGTTTCCAAGCCACACAAAAAGAGAACAATGACATTTTATTAATTTGTTCTATTTTATTAATCACACGAGGTGTCGTAATCATTAAACTCACACAATACCAAATATGTTCAAATCCATAAAGTGCACAGTATTTCCAGTCTAACATCCAATCCTAACCTGGAAGTGAAAGGGAATTCCATTGGCAATTTTTTTCTGAGAAAGAATCGAGCAACTTATTCAGAGATCAGACAATCCCATAGAACATGATGTGCAGTGGATCAGAATTCTTTTTAGTTGAGTTATAAAAAAAAAAATAAAAAAAATTCAAGAGTGGGCTCGAGTGTGTGCGCGCGAGTGTGCGTATACAAGAATGAGTGAGTGTGTGTGTTCACGGATGAGTGAATTAAGGAGCAAGTGTGTAAATGTGTTCATGAGAATGTGTGAATGAAGTGTGTGTGTATGTGTTCACGTGAATGAAGGAGTAAGTGTGTGTATGTGGTAACGTGAATGAAGGAGTAAGTGTGTGTATGTGTTCACGAGAATATGTGAATGAAGGAGTGTGAGTGTTCACGAGAATGAAAGGAGCAAGTGTGTGTATGTGTTCATGAGAATGTGTGAATGAAGGAGCAAGTGTGTGTGCATGAGAAAAAGTGAATGAAGGAGTGAGTGCGAGTGCATGCATAAGAATGAGTGAATGAAGGAGCGAATGAAGGAGTGAGTGCAAGTGTGTGCATGAGAATAAGTGAATGAAGGAGTGTGTGTGCATGAGTGAGTGAATAAGGGAGTGAGTGAGTGTGTGTGCATGAGAATAAGTGAATGAAGGAGCGAGTGTGTGTGTG
>JAAIIK010000143.1:803009-822290 GCA_014706435.1 Silurus glanis
AGACTGCATGAGTGTGTGTGAGTGTCTGTATGTGAGAGCGTCTGTATCCGAGACTGCATGAGTGTGTGCAAAAGTGTCTGTATACTAGACTGCATGAGTGTGTGCAAGAGTGTCTGGGAGATTGCGAAGGTGTCTGGGTATGATCGTGTCTGGGAGACTATGATTATGTCTGGGATACCGTGAGAGGGTCTGTGTGTGATACTGTCTGGGAGACTGCGTGAGTGTGTGCAAGAGTGTCTGTGTGCGAGACTGCGAGTGGGTGTGAGTGGGTGTCAGAAGGTGGGTTTTCAGTGATCAGTTTGTGATGTAAATCTAACGTCAATGCTGTGGTGATGTTGCAGGCCTCTGGTGTACACGGTGTCTGTGCTTCTCCCTGCTGCGTATCTCATCGGTCTAATCTTCACCCTGAAGACACACACACACATCTACGACATCCGCGTCAGTGACACACACTGCCATGGTACATCCACCAGATGGTGCTGTTTCTTCTCCATTATACACACCAATTCCTTCAGCCACTAATGAACAATAAAAGGATATCAAAGTCATCATTTGATATGGAGATTTGATCTGGTTCAGATTTCACTTCCTATCCAAACATTAACATTAAAATATGCATTTATGTAATTGTATGTTATTCTGTGTGTTTTAGTGGCAAGTGACCATGATCCAGTGGTGCACTGGTCCAGATGGAGGGCTTTGTTGGTTCTGATTGTGGCCACATTCCTGACGGCGGCCTGCGCAGATCTCACCACCGAGCACATCAAACCAATCATCTCCAACTCCAGCGTCTCTCAGGTCCGTCTCTCCCAATCACACCATTTCACATTTCCCACAAGACACACCCCGTAGTCCTTCAGACAGATCTGATGACCCGGTTTAGCACATTTACACATACTTACTTCAATCTGATGCGCTGATTATAACCTCCAAACTGCAAGCTATAGGAGTTTTTTAATTGAGGGGGATAAAGGGGAATTCTAGAAATAGAAATGTCGTGTAGTCTCTAATTGGATTGCTTTTTGATTTGACCCACATACAACTACATAAATTTGAGACACATTTACTGAGTACCAAGAAGGTAATACGACACATTATTAGAAAATGGGGGTGTATAAACTTATGAACAGGATGATCAGTGTAAATTGTTATTATTGAGACTTCAATAATAAAAAAAAAAAAATTAATAGAAACAATGTGATTTTTATTAGAGGTTGACCGATTCTGGAACTGTCTTCTATTGGCAAAAATGAATAACATAGTTTTACCGGGTTGCTTGAGTGGCTGAGAATGTCCACAGTCATCCTACAGTACGAGAGTGGCCTCTAGTGGCGAATCACTAGTGCCACGGTTGATTTGACATGCAAGACGAGTTCAAAGTTTGTTATTTGAAGTTTTTTTTTTTTTTTATTCGTATTAGATGTAATTCTACATTTATTTGGAGTGTTACTTTTTGTTTAAGTGTAAATGTATGTCTTATTTTCCTAAATATTTTTTTTTTTATATAATTAATATATTTAGAGCTGCAACTAAGGCTTTTCTTTTTGATAATTGTAAAAAAAAAAAATAAAATATCCAATTAATCAGATAAAAATATTAATTTATAAATGAGATATTTTGCTTATTAGAACTCTTAACCCCTAATATAAATAAATCATATAAATTCTTAATTTAGCTTTCATCTGTGACACCAGTGTGTTTTTGTTTTTCACGTGCTCGTGCATCCATTTGGTACTTCCATCACACACTTCCAGGTACAGTTTTCTTTGTTGCGTTTAATATAAAATGTTCCCATGCCTTGGATGATTTGGGACGCACACGTTTTCCTGCACCATATTTATCCTGAACTCTCTGCCGATTTGAAGTGGCTGTGTTATTTTGCTGTCCCTCTAACCCGTAAATTGAGCAGCCCAACTAATCGATAACGATTAGTTGTTGCAGCCATAAATATCTTCATATTTATTTCATTTTGCACATTTTCATGATTCAGTACTGGTTTTATTAATTTTTTTTTTTTTTAAATAAAGTTCAGTTCTATTATACATAGTTATTTTATAATTTTTTTTTTATTCTGTATCTATTTTAACAACTATCTGTTGATCAATCAGGTATAAACAAATACGATCCAACCTAGCTATCGGTATCCACTAAAATCCACTATCTGTCGACCTCTAATTTCTATAATGCCTATATTAATTATATATTATGGACATTTTACCAGAAAATAATTAAGGTAATATAACAAAGCTTGACATGAGATACTGTTCTATTGGTGAAGTTAATGGTTTTCTAATAACCGCACATCCTGAGGTGATTTATCTTTTAACGATCGCATGTCCAACCCTTTTCTTTCTAATCCGTTCGTAGTTCATTTAATGGGAAAAGAATGTGCAAAACTTTGTAGAAGAACACTTAACACTTGATTTCTCCTGTAAATCTTTGTGTCATTTCCTCAGTGTATTTATATACACTTGTGTAACGCAGAAATGTGTTTGTGTCTCGATGTTGCAGTACTTTATCGGCGTTACCGTGCTGGCGATGGTTCCCGAACTTCCCGAAATAGTCAACGGGATTCAGTTCGCCCTTCAGAACAACATTAGCTTGAGGTCAGAACTATTCACGTCATTCACATCTTTTTCTTGTTTTTTTTTTTTTTTTTTTCTGTAGTGACAATCACTTTTTTCCCTTTGTTTTAGCCTGGAAGTTGGAAATTGTATCGCTGTCCAAGTCTGCATGCTTCAGATCCCACTACTGATCTTATTCAATGCGATTCACGTGAGTAATTCCCTGGAGAAAAGATTGACATCATGCTGCGTCATTCGTCTCCTTGTCTTATACGCTTTTTATTCGTTTTTCTCCACAGGATGTTGGATTTGTTCTCATATTTAGCGACTTGCACCTGTGGGCTAGCATCTTCAGCGTCATCCTGGTCAATTATATCTTCATGGACGGGAAGTGTGATTATTTCCAGGGTAAGTGTTTTTTCTTCATGGATAAGAAATCCAACTAAATTGCATTTAGGTGTCCACATATTTTTGGCTACACAATGCAAAACCCCCTAACAAGATGCACAAGTATATAGTCACCATGCAGTTACTTCATGACTTTGTCTCCGGCAGGAACGGCTCTGGTGGTCGTCTACCTTATCCTCCTAGCGTTGTACTTTTTCGCTCCGTCTCCTCGGGGCTGCTGATGTTCTGGAAGGTTCTCACTTTGTCTTCGTGGTTCTTCGTCTCCTTACCTCACTGTACTTCGGGTATTTCGGGTGACTCGTCTTCTTGTGAAAACACGTAAATTGTGTATTAGAGTGTATCGTGTCAATAAATCGTTCCAAAGAAAAATTATACTGAAAATCATTTCAATAAATTTTTTTTTTTTTTAAATGTATAATATTTAAAGATTCATGAAAATTCAAGGGTTTGTGCTTCTTTTTGGGTTTTTTTTCGCACTCACAACACACATTTTGTTCAGGAGATGTAAAATCTAGATGTTCTTATACCCTGCAACTACGTTCCTTTTTGCACTGCCATTATAGCAGCTATAAAAGGCAGTTCCTTCACATCCAGGATACAAAAAAAGTTGGAACACTGCAAAATGTAAATAAAAACAGAATGCAGCGATTTTTGTAAATAGCATAATTCCATAATCTATTCACAATAACAAAAAAATTTAAAACTACATACTATTTTAAGGAATATTTTTGAATGTGATGACTGCAACGGATTCTATTCTGAAATTTCCACAGATTGATGAAGTTCTGCCCATCTTTACTTCTGCCTCTAGAAGATACACTATTTATACTAGATCATCTTACTGACTGGTTGTCAATTGACCGCATTAGTTGCAAAATGTTTCGCAAACTGTTATAAACACTTTGTTGCCCCGTCCCAACTTGTGACGTGTCGCAATGATCAAATTCAAAATTACCTTTTGTTTTTAAAATGGTACATTTTCTCACTTTAAAAAAAACGTGTTTTCTATGTTCTTTTGTGAATAAAATAAGATTTTGAGGTTTGCAAATCGTTGCATTCTTGTTATTTACATTTCATAGTGTCCCAGCTTTTTCGGAATTGGGTTCGTACGAACATGTAGCTAAACTGTAACGAGTCATTTCCTTTCCTGAATGTTTACCAGTGGTGAACAACTTGCAGCTTTCCCGTTTATGGATCGGATTGCGCCGACTCTGCAAGAACTATTTGTATAATCTGCACTGGAAAGAGTCTGCAATGTTTTTCTAAGGTTCTCCATTCCAAAAGGTTTGTTTTAGCCACAGGGCGCCCTCTTGTGGTGTGAAGAAAAATAAGTGCAGCTTCCATATCATCTTCTTTCGGCTGCTCTCATTAGGGGTCTCCACAGTTGATCACACCGTCTCCAAAACCCTGTCCTCTACATCTGCCTCTTTCAGACCAACTACCTGCATGTCTTCTCACTCCATCCCCCCTACACCATTTCTCTTTCCATCCACACCATGAAGGAACAGTTTAAACCCACCTCCAATGTTCCTGGTTTTACTCCCTTTCCACTTGGTCTCCTGAACACACAAGATATCTACCTTTCTCCTCTCCCTTTACCAGTCATAGTACCAACATTTAAAGTGCCCACCCAAACCTCCACTTCTTTCCCTGCCGTCTCTGTAGACGTCTTCCTCCTCTCCTTCTCCTCCTTCAGCCAACAGTACCCTGTTGGCTAACGATACCTGTGGCGGTCATCTCTTTGAATGGATTCAAATACTGTTCCTTCAGACCTTCCAGATGTCCAAAAACAGTCAAATTATTCAATCAATAAATTTTATTGATTTTCTATGATTAACACAAATACAGGTATTCAACAACTGCCTTAAAGCCACATAACAGAGCAGAATCCAGGAGGGCCTTCATACTCAAAAAATGCATTCATCAGTCATGCAGAAAAACAAAACAAACAAAAAAAAGCAGTAAAAAGGGAAAACAATGTAACGGTGTGGGTTTTTACGGGGGAAATATTTCAGGCGTGTATGGCCCTCATACACGAGTAGTGCTTTAAAATAAAGACAGAACGTTTCACATTGTGAATAAGTGCCTTTTATTTAAAAAGAAGTCTTAAAGGCAATAAAGTTTAAACGAATCTATAACGAGAAGATCGGGTTCTTCAGAACCTGGCAAAAGAGTCTTACGGTTTGTAAAACGCATGTTCCTATTGTTTCTATGCAACAAACACAAGAGTTGAACAGTGAAGGTGCAGAAGAAAAGCTCGGCGGACAGATTGGATATTTTTGTCTGTAGATGATGTAATCAGACTGCCTCATCCCAACAGTAAAACATGGAGGTGGAAGCTTAATGGTTTGGGGTTGTGGAGCAGGGAGGGTTGGAGACTTAGTCCAGACAGTGAACCAACATGGTATGATTTGTTGCATAGAAACAAAAGAAACATGCATGTGTCTCTCAAAATATCTTTTGGCAGGTGTTGTATTGAGCTTATTGGCAAAACGGTTGATTTTCGGTCTAAACGTTTTTTTAAAATTGAAACCACGTACAAAATGTGCATCGATATCGATCCTGATACTCCGAGCCGATCCTTTTATGTCGTTTAAACAGTAAATTTAAGAGGATGCATGGTGTAGTGCTCAGTGCTCGCAGAAGTGAAGTGCTCACTCTCTCTCTCTCGCATTCACAACTAACTCACTTCATGCTGCACTAATTTCTATTGACCACGCCCACCCACAATGCATTAAGTGCACAACTGGATCTCTGGCTTAGTGTGTGTGACTTAGACTGCTGAAGGAAGCGAAACAGCTCTGTGAAAATATCAGACAAACTATCAGATATCAGATCAATTGTGAATATTCCTGCACAATTTTGGGCCGATAAAGGAATAAATATCGATGCACGCTAAGCACATAGCTTGCGACAAAAGTAAAGAAAAATGTTGATCAGGTTCAGTCTACATGCCTCGGCCTAAATAATTGACGTCAAATCAACGCTAAAATTATAAAGTTCTTACTCCAAGGCGTGTTATTGACACTCGAGAATGCAACGTAGCTCGCTATTCGCTATTCCTTGAAAAGGCACTGAATTAGTTTACGTCTTAATTTAAGGGCTCATATCATATATAAGGGAACTGCAGTTTTGGAGGAAGAAAAGGTTTTATTTTAATAAGAATAAAAGCATTAAAAGAATTAAACTAAAGAGCATCTTATTCACAGTGAAAATATATCTGGATTAGACAAATGAACGGAAAATATACCTGATCTCAAGGAGGGTTTGTTTTGTGTGTAGAAATAAATAATAATAATAAAAAAAGAAAACAAACAGAGACTTCTGTGCAGGGCTGAACAATATTAAATGAATGTAAGTTGACTTAATCAGTATAGTATTTAGCGTCTATGCTATTATGAACCAGCTTGGCATTGCACATGGTCAGTCGTGAGACGTTTTCTTTGTCCTGTAGCTCGACCAAAAAAAAAAGTCGAACTGCGTTGAGCTGATCCGAAGACGAGTTTTATCCCATCGTCAGTCTGCGGAGGCCAAAAAGAAAGAGTCGAGAAGGAAAAACTGAAAGACCACTTTCCACTTGATATAATTAAATAATTAAAAGTACAATGGAACAGAAATAAAGGCCATCCCAAATAATATTTTTTTTTTTTGGTTTTAAGGCAGGCTACATTAGAAGGATATATTCCAGAAGGTAAAGGGAAGGAAGGAAATTTTTTAAAATGAATCCTATATTCCTTATCTTCAGACACGGGCTCAAGTGTGTCGTCCGTCCTCAGTTTACCAAATAGTCTGGGCTCATTTTAAACGTTCGATGAGTTCCTGTGTGAGACCCAGGTTTAGTAGCTGCATGGTTGAGAGTTGAGCCAGCTGAGGGAACGATTTCAGCAGTTTTTCCCAGCAGAGCTCCAGCAGGCTCGGCACCACCAGCCAGATCTTAAACAGAGAGCCGGTCCGTTTGTTCTCGTGGATGTTCACCACGCCGCCGTGGATGTACATACAGCCGGCCTAAACAACCAACATGAGAGTGAGGGTTACAGAGAAACTCTACACACACACACACAAGAGAGACAAACACAAGATTCTTAAAACCTTTGGACTGGATGTTATATCTGACCCAATATCTGACTAAATACTGCAAAAATTCAAAAGATGTCATGATTAGAGGTCGACTGATTCATCAGTTTTGCCGGTTAACTGGCACCGATAGTTAATTGTGGGAACTAGCGGTTATCAATAGTTAGTTTTCGCTTGCCTCCATTGCTGAAGTGGCTGAGAATCTCTGTCGTCATTACGAGAGCGGCCTCTAGAGGTGAATTGCTGACACCACGTTCTGTTTGTTTTTAGACTGCGTGCTGCACGGAGAGGAGAACAGGGTGCACGGAGAAAGCTATATATTATTTATTAATTATATTTATTAATATATTAATATTTATTTCAACCCCAGCCATTAGGGTTGCACAAGCCAGTGCACTCTTAGTGCCGGTCCCAAAACCGGATAAATGTGGAGGGTTGTGTTATGAAGGGCATCCAGCGTAAAAACATGTGCCAAATCAAACATGCGGATTACAAACCTGAATTTTATACCGGATTGGTCGAGGCCCGAGTTACCAACGACCGCCACAGGTATTGTTAGCCAATAGGTTACCGGAGGAAATTGTGCTACTGTTGGCTGAAGGAGGAGAAAAAAAGGAGGAAGACGACTACAGAGACAACAGGCAAAAGAGAAGTGGCGGAGAAGTGGAGGTTCGGGTTGGTACTTTAAATGTTGGTACTATGACTGGTAAAGGGAGAGAGGGAGCTGATATGATGGAGAGGAGAAAGGTAGATATGTTGTGTGTTCAGGAGACCAAGTGGAAAGGGAGTAAGACCAGGAACATTGGAGGTGTTTAAACTGTTCTATCATGGTGTGGATGGAAAGAGAAATGGTGTAGGGGTGATTCTGAAGGAAGAGTACAGTAAGAGTGTAGTGGAGGTGAAGAGAGTTTCCGATAGGGTGATGAACGTGAAGCTGGAAGTTGAAGGGGCGATGATAAATTTCATCAGTGCTTATGCTCCTCAAGTGGTGATGGGGAGGTGATTGGTAGGTATGGCCTTAAGGAGAGGAATGCGGATGTTGTAGGAAGAAGGAGGAGCACAGGGTGACGTATAAGAGTGGAGGAAGGTGCACACAGGTGGACAATGTTCTATGTAGGAGATGCAACCTGAAGGAGTTCGGAGACTGTAAGGTGTTGGTGGCAAAGAGACGTGATGGTGGAATGAGAAAGTGCAGGAGAGCATAAGGAGAAAGAGGTTGGCAAAACAGAAGTGGGATCGACAGGGTGATGAGAAAAGTAGGCAGGAGTACAAGGAGTTGCGGCAGCAGGTGAAGAGGGATGTGGCGAAACCCAAGGAAAAGGCATACGAGGAGCTGTAGAAGAAATTGGACACTAAGGAAGGAGAAAAGGATTTATAGGGATTGGCCAGGTAGAGGGACCGAGCTGGGAAGGATGTGCTGCAAGTTAGAGCAATAAAGGATGGAGATGGAAATGTGTTGACTAGTGAGGAGAGTGTGTTGAAATGGTTTGGACATGTGCAGAGAAGAGACACGGGGTATATCAGTAGGAGAATGCTGAGGATGGAGCCACCAGGAAGTAGGAAAAGAGGAAGGCCAAGGAGGATTCATATGAAGGAAGACATGCAGGTAGTTGGTTTGAAAGAGGCAGATGTAGAGGACAGAGTAGTATGGAGACGGACGATCCGCTGTGGCGACCCCTAATGGGAGAAGCCGAAAAAGAAGAAGATGATTTATATTTATTTCATTTAGCATGTTTTCATGATTCAGAACTGTTTTCATTTTTTGAATTTTATTTTTGTAATAAGTTTCAGTATTTTACATGGAGTGTTTTTCAACCTAGCTATCGGTGGACCTCTAATCATGATCGTACACTCTACATACGTCGAACCCAAGTATGTTTTTAGATCTATGTTACACATTGTGATTTTGTAATGATCTTATAAGATCGCTGAAATCGTACACTCTGTATAAGACATGTTTCAAAGTGCCAACTCTGGAGACTCCTTTCATAAATACTAGTGAGAGAGTGAGTCCAGCAGATCACTTTTATAGATCTATAAACCTTCTTAAGCATTACAGATTAGATACTAGATTAAATAATAGTTCATTAAATTAATAATAGATTAAATACTAGATTAGATACTTGATAAAGTGTGTGTGTGCGCTCAGACCGGTGTGACAGCAGCACAGTGGAAATACGCCGGCTCGGGCATCACTGCAGGTAGTTTAGTCCACCGGAACGTCTGCAGGTTGATCTTCCATAAATCATTGAGGATTAACTCGCCGTTATAACCTCCGCATATGAACACGTCTGCGAACAAAGAGCAATCGGAGGGTAACGACGTCTGCGAACAAATCAATCCGACGCAAAAACGCGTGCCGTGAGGACGTCCAGCGACTTACCGGTTTTTATCTGGACACAACTATGACATCTTCTGGGAGCCGGGAAACCTGCAGCAGAGAGGGAAAAAGAGTAAAAAAAAAAAAATATATATAAAAATAACAAATCTACACATACAAGATTCTAGAACTAGAAGAAAAGAGCTCACCTATTCTTTCATGAGGCTTGGTTGTGATCTCCTCCCATGAATTCGTTTCGAGATTGTATGCGTGAATCTGAACAGCATGATTGGACGAAATATTTCATGAAAAGAAAAAAAAGAGAGAGGCTTTTATTTGTCACGTGCATTACAGATCAGCGAATGTCTTTGCCTTACTGATGTGGTCGGAGTGCAGGGTCGGCCATGACAGCACCCCTGGAGGGTTATGGGCCTTGCTCAAGGGCCCAACAGTGACAACTTTGCAATACCAGAGTTTAAACACCTGACCAGCTGAAGAGCCTTGAACACTTTCCTCAAACATCATGCCAGAGGACGGGATACACAACTGACTGATGTGGTGGATGGATGAAGGCGTATAAATATCTCAAAATGATTTACAATACCTTGTCTAAAGGGTACGATGTCCAAGAGGTTCCTCCTCCTAGAATGTATATCCTCTGTCCATCATGTGCTATCTCGTGTCTGTATCTGTTTGAAAAAAATTAGATATGGGTTATACCTTGCAAAACAGAAACTTTAATATATAAGCATTTTTCTCCTGATCAGCTCATTTTAAAGACTATTTGTGCTACTTTCGTATCTGTATCTCTCGTAACGTTTTACAACAGCAAATAAAAATGTTTCTGAATAAAATCTTAAAGCAAACAGAGACGGTACCATTGGTGGAGGGGTACTAGATATCAGAGGACAACCGATAGATTGGTTAGATTGAACTTTTTTTCTGGTTTCTGGTTTTTAAAATGGAAAAGAAACAAAAAAAAAAAAACACTAACGCAAAATGTAAAAAAATTGAGAACTTTAATAAAAAAAAAATCATAAAAATTAGCTGAATAAAATAAACATGAATACTTAATACAATTAAGTAATCAGCAATAATTATATTATAGCACTCTCTGTGCAGCGTGCAGTCTCACATGTGGTGTCGGTGCTTCGCCTCTAGAGGCCGCTCTTGTAATGACAACGGACTGGAAGCCGCAAAAACTCTGCATGAATTTTTTTTTTTTTTTTAATCGGTCGACTGCTAACAGATTTACTCCCCTAAAGTAAGAATACAGGATTAAAAAAGGACAGAGCACGAACTACAAGACTCCCAAATAACATTTTATACGGAATCACTTGAGATCAGATCGGCGATTTGCTGCTGTAGGTGAAAATGCTTGATGTAATATAGTTTGGTGTTATTTCACAGGTAGCATATAGTGGGAGAAGTTTACTCTTGCTGTACCTAACCATTTCTTATACAATATGCCAAATAATTTCATTTCATAGTGATATTACTTCACTTCCATTGTGCCCTTTTTACTCCTACCCTAATATATGGAGAATCAGGGATCATCTGCACATGAGAACAGTTGAATCTGATTTCTCTTAGCTCGCTCATTAGCAGCTGCACAAAGATTTTCCACCATGTGAGCCGTTGCAGCGAAAAAATCAAACATGCTTGAGAGAAAAAAAATAAAAAACCCAGAGCCTAATGATTGAACACGTGCAATGTGCAGCCACCGTAATCTGATCTCTATTCACAGTGTTTACTAGGTTTAGATGTGTTCACGTACATTGTGGGAAAAAAAAGCAGCTTTCTAATAATAAATCAAAATTTGTCTGGAGTGTGGTGGAAAAAACCTATAAAACAAGTCTCGAATCTCAGCGCGCGAAAGACATGAGCAAGAGACTGGTTTGTTTGGCACTTCTGCGGTGGACAGTGTGCGTCCTCGTCCTTCAGAACACGAGCAGATGGAAGAAGCCCAGAACTTTGAGTACAGCTTTATTTTATAATCTCCAAGCTTTGTAGAAAATTAGTACAAAGTGGCCAAAATTACAAAGTAAAAACAGATCGAATTTTCTCAATAAAGGGAAAAAAAAAATCCCACCGCTCCTCGGGCAGGTCATCCGGAGGGTTGTTTGGTTTGAGGTGGATCCACTCGCGTGTGGTGAGGTCCAGTCTGTGTAGATCTGTGCTATAAATGTAGCCAGTCGTCCCTCCAAACACATACAGGAAGCCACTTATGATGGCCATCGCCTGCACCAGAAAAAAAAATCAAGTTAATTCGTTATTCGTGTATAAACAATTAAATATATCTATAAAATATATAGATATAGTGTGACAAGCCTGTTTTCAACATGTACGAGAGAATTTCTTACATGAAAGAGAGATCTGCATACCTTTTTTTTTTTGTTTTATTTTAATATATTGGCGAAAAAAACTTCTTAAACCACGAAGTTAAACATTAGAAGAAGATTTTATGTACAGTTTGTGTACTTGGAACCTATATTGACAATTTCCCATGGCGTTTACATTTTCGTATGATATGTTAGATAGGTATGATACGTTCAGAGTTCAGTTGTCTCGGTGTTAAAGTGCGTATTTTTTCTGTGTTTTTGGTGTTTCAAAACCCGATTTTAGCTCTAGTCTTCCATCCTCTACATAAATATATACTGTATAGTTTATACATTACAGTAGTGTAAATTGCTCCGTTTGGCTAAATTATGTAATGTAGTATGTTAAAACATTAAGATATTTTAGTATACTACCCCCATACTGATCACCATTCTTTAAGACTCCTGGGTGGCCTAGGCCATGTCCCGACTTTTAAAGTTACGTCGGTGTCGTTATAACAAATCTCCATCGTGAATCGGTAACTGTTCTCAGTAACGAAATTTGTGACCACTAGGTGGCCAAACCCCACTGAATTATTAAAACATTCTGAATGTCTGGATAGGTTCCCCTGGTGGTCTAGTGGTTAGGATGCGGCGCTCTCACCGCTGCGGGCCTGGTTCGATCCCCGGTCAGGGAACCAACCCCAGCCATTAAGGTTGCACAAGCCCTAGTGCCGGTCCCAAGCCCGGATAAATGGGGAGGGTTGCGTTAGGAAGGGCATCCAGCGTAAAAACATGTACCAAATCAAAACATGCGGATGGTCCGCTGTGGCGACCCCTAACGGGAGAAGCCGAAAGAAA
Organism: Silurus glanis; assembly: GCA_014706435.1. Classification (NCBI taxonomy): domain Eukaryota; kingdom Metazoa; phylum Chordata; class Actinopteri; order Siluriformes; family Siluridae; genus Silurus; species Silurus glanis. The sequence goes on from JAAIIK010000143.1 coordinate 815,555, forward strand.
GTTTTTATTCTGAATGTCTGGATAACTGATATTTGGGTCATGCTGCCCGCCTCTGTAGGAGTTATTGGATAATCCTGGGAATTGTTATTCTGTAAATGAATGAATAAAATATAGGACTAGAAGTGCCATGTGTTTTCCACCTGTCCATAAATCCGGTTGGGTTTCTTCCCTCTGCAGTTGAGTAGAGACCATCTTTTGTATTTGACGTTGCAGACGTGAACGTCGTTTCCGTTGTTTTCTCCGAATGGGATTCCGGTGCCGCCAAACACGAGCAGGTTGTTCCCGTGCAAAACAGCTGGAAAAAAAACACGCGCCGTAAACACTCTGGTCCGGGTGTGTGAGGTACGATAAAACCTGATCTGCTGAATTACCTGACATGGAGGCCAACTCTGTCGGCATGTAGCCCTCTGTGCGGATCTGCTGCCACGTCCCCGTCGCAAAGTGATACCTCCAGAGCTCCCTGAAAAGAGGGTAATCCTCATTCTCCGAGCCGCCCGACTCGTCGAAGTCGGGGTTGTAGCCGCCGAACACGTATAAATTGGTGTTGTCGGCGACGCAGCGGTGTCCGCTCCGCGCCGGAGGGGCCCGGTGACCTGCGGAGACAGAGCGATGAGGGTTAGAGGAAATGCGTGCACACTTGGCAACCACCGGACCACGCGATCGTTTTCAGCGCACTACAGGAGCTGTTCGAAAGGAAAAACGGGAAACCAAAAATCAAAGAAATGAGGTTAAGAAGCAGCCGGATGTCCTCGGGGCGTCCTTGTTTTCGCCACCTGGGTGGACAAAAACAGACAAAGGCATTAGACTGGGAAGGTTTGCCTTCGAGAAGGCGCTGTGGGACGAAGAGAAGCTGTGATCTCGTTTATCACCGGGGTGAAAAGGTGACGCGTCGTGGCGCGACAGACGAAAGCGATAAGCGGAACACAAAATTAAGCTCGTAGTCACGCCCTCGCAAGCGGTTACAATCTCGCTTGACTATGTTTAGAAAACAGGTGTGAGCACTTATGCACTTACAAACACATACACATAAAATAATATATATTTAAAAAAAAAGATAATCTGGCACCACGGCGATAAAAAGGTAAGCCGAGAGAGCTCAAAAGAGAGGTGGTCGAAGGAGGGGGGGGGGGGGCGCTGATAGGCAGGTAGAAAACTCGACACCCTCCCGCGAGTCCGATTTTCAGGATAAGTTGGGTTCGGTTCAATGGCTGGCGCGTTACCCACCTTCTCTTAAAAACCTGTTAGGGATCCGCAGGCTGGAGCAAGGTTGAGCGAGGATTCGTCGAGCCTGAAGCCATCGAACTTTCTTCTTAGAGCCTGTCGCCACAATCACCGCAAAAATCAGACAGACAATAAAAAAAAAAGAAAAAAAAGAACAACAACAACAACAATGCAGGACAGTGGCAGAAAAAAAATAAACAGCACACACACACACACACACACACACACACACACACACACACGCATGCACGCGATCAAAGAATGGACGCGTCCGAGCGGCTCGACTGGAACAAAAAAGGCAGCTGGTGAAATGGGTTTCGTACAGAACAAGAGCTAACGACAGTCGCACCGTCGCCTCTCTACACGCACTGAAATACAGCACTGAAGCTCTCAGACGCGTTTACCTTCAGGACATGAGCTTGTCCCTCCAGAGAAATCACAATCAAGTGGAATGCTCAGGATCTCTACAAGAAAGAGGGGGAAAGCCGACGTCTGAATCTGATTGGTCAGGAGGTGCTCATTAGGTTAAATGCAAAACACACAAGAAATGCGGGGAAAATAATCAGGATTATTCTTTGCATTCCAGTTCCTCATTGAAATCACAGAGCTGCCCCCCTCCATGAGAGAAAGAAAGATGTTGCAGAGGAAAACTTTAGAGCTGCTATAAAGTTGATAAGAAAAGGGACTGACTTGTCTGTCGGAAGTCCCATAACATATATCCAAATACAAACCGTTAAAAAGTCGGACTTATCAATAAATTCATCGTAACTGTTGGCAGATAAGAGAAATAACACACTCCAGACCGTCCTATTAAACACACACACACACACTTTAGTGTGGTGTGGTACGACCTGATTTTTCCATACATTGTTTACGTCAGTGATTTAAAGAAAATATATCTATTTTCAATTAATGAATTACACATAGCTCTTGGTTACATTAACCAACATGAGTGCATTTGTTGCTACTTTTCCTTCTTCTTCTTCTTCCGGCTGCTCCCATTAGGGGGCGCCACAGCGGATCATCCGTCTCCATACCACCCTGTCCTCTACATCTGCCTCTTTCAAACCATCTACCTGCAAGTCTTCCCTCACCACATCCATAAACCTCCTCCTTGGTCTTCCTCTTTTCCTCCTTCCTGGTGTCTCCATCCTCAGCATTCTCCTACTGATATACCCCATGTCCCTCCTCTGCAAATGTCCAAACCATCTCAATCACACCTCCCTCACCTTGTCTCCAAAACGTCCTACACGCGCTGTCCCTCTAATAAACTCATTACTAATCCTGTCCATCGTCGTCACTCCCAACGAAAACCTCAACATCTTCAGCTCTGCTACCTCCAGCTCCACCTCCTGTCTTTTACTCAATGCCACTGTCTCTAATCCATACAACATCTCAGGTCTCACCACACGTCTGTACATGATGGCATTATACAATGAGTGCATATAAACCTAAAATAAAAACTTTAGCTTAAGTTAAATTTGAGCTTCAACAGATGCCATTTCTATTTTCTACACAATTTTCCTATACCTTCATCGCAGAACTTCTGTTATGCAAAATATTATGACCTGGTAGTGCTTTGCATTCTGGGGTTTGTGTCATGTCAATCAAAGTTACAAACACTCCTGGTTTAAAATGCATCAGCTGATCGTAATACAAATGATCACAAAACTATTCGACGCCTCGGGACACCGTCAGCTGTGAAATAAACACTCGGCCTGCTGCATTCAGAGACTCGCTTGTAGCAACCTTCAGCAACTTGTAGCAGCTCAGTGGTTAGGATCCAAAGGTCGCATGTTTAAATTCCAGCAACACCAAGCTGCAAAGTGTGTTAGTAAAGTCAGGCAGTGATGTGGGTGAGGTGAGGAGGTCTGGGCTGCAGTCAGCGTTCACATTCGTCATGTTTAAAAGGATTGGGGTCAGAACGCCATAGCAGGAGATCTTCCACTCAAACGCATGTATCTTAACGGAGTTGGTTTTGTGCACAGGAACACTGTCATGCCGGAACAGGTTTGCGTCTCCTAGTTCAAATGAAGGAGACACTTTTTTTTATTGTATATATTAAATTGATTAAATAAAATTCAATAAATTAGTTTATAGACAGTGGCATTGAGTAAAAGACAGGAGGTGGAGCTGGAGGTAGCAGAGCTGAAGATGTTGAGGTTTTCGTTGGGAGTGACGACGATGGACAGGATTAGAAATGAGTTTATTAGAGGGACAGCGCATGTAGGACGTTTTGGAGACAAGGTGAGGGAGGTGTGATTGAGATGGTTTGGACATGTGCAGAGGAGGGACATGGGGTATATCAGTAGGAGAATGCTGAGGATGGAGCCACCAGGAAGGAGGAAAAGAGGAAGAACAAGGAGGAGGTTCATGGATGTGGTGAGGGAAGACATGCAGGTAGTTGGTTTGAAAGAGGCAGATGTAGAGGACAGGGGGGTATGGAGACGGATGATCTGCTGTGGCGCCCCCTAATGGGAGAAGCCAATAAAAGAAGATGAAAGAAATAAAATTCAATAAATGAAAACAATTGTATTAAATTGATTACATTTGTTAGACCCGTTTGGGTGACACAGGTGTGTGAATGTGTGTGTGTTTTGCATTTAATATTTAATTTTCTAAAGATATGATCTACTTTACTGCTTTACTTATTTCAGCACTTTTTAACAAATGTCTTCATTCCTTCCATCCTTAAAATAATAGCAATAAAAAGAAGAAAAAAAAAAGGCACTCAAAGTACGAGGTGGACACTAAACAAACATGTTGTCCTCCACTTAATATGTTTCTGAGGGAACTCAGATTGTAACTATGTTCCACACGTAAAAAAGGATCGCATGTGTTACACGTGTACCGAACAGTTCCGGTCCGAGTGCAAAATTCAATACTGAAGCTAAAACAATGGTTTGATGGCAGTTTGTTAGGAAAAGTATTAGGGATACGATACGATTTTGAGTCTTATGGCAATGACTTGATATTTGAAGATGACAGAACGTCTGCTTCAATGTGACAGGACTGGATTTAGTCACCTCTGGTGGACTGTTCAGAATCAGAGGAAGGCTTTGGCGTCAACTCAACACGGATTATAAACGTATCAGAGTTTCAGCCGAGTGGCCTGTATGCGATGTCGATTCTGTTTTGATGACAGAAACGATAGAAGTATAATATGGATAAATAGAGGTACCTTATAAATTAATATATATTTATTTCTAAGAGTATTTTATTAATCCCAAAGGGAAGTTCTAAAATATAATAAACATCGACGATATTTCCGCCTCGACTGTTCACCCCTACTGCAAAAAATATATATAAACAAGTCAGATAGTCGTATGCTAATCTAATCGTTTATTGTTCACGGCAACTTTTTTTTTTCTCCATTCTGTATGCGAACCCAAATATTTTTCATAACTGACCCTGAATTTGCATTCTGGAGCAGAATTACGTCTCACTCCTGTTTGCATCGATTCTACGTGCAATTTTCCACACACATTTAAAAAAAAAAACACACAGAATATAAGTACATTTCTATTTTTGGACTTATTTGGGAAATATTATAATGTGCACTGCCTCACTTTGACACATCCTGCACAAATTGCCTTGAATTCTTAGATCTTTATTTATTACTATTTTATTTTCCTAGATTTTTTTTTTAATTTATCCGGCATGACAAATTCCTTGTACGTTCAACCAATGATATTAGCAATAAATGTGATTCTTATTCAAGGTATTGGAAGAATCCATTTCCCTTAGGCAGAAATCTGGTTTCCTCCATGGAAAAATGATGTTGGATTTCAGTGCACGAGAGAAAAACAAAACAAAAACAAACATACAACAGCAACAAAACAATAACAAACAACAAAAAACAAAACAAAACAAGACACACAGAGAGAGAAATATTCCACTAAAAGGGTTCTTTGGGTCTCCCAAGGGGTCTCCAATGGGTCTACCAGGAATCTTTGTGTCTCCCAGGGGTACTTGGGTGCCCCAGGAGATCTTTTGGTTCTCCCAGGAGATCTTTTGGTTCTCCCAGGAGATCTTTTGGTTCTCCCAGGAGATCTTTTGGTTCTCTTTTAGTTCTCCCAGGAGATCTTTTGGTTCTCCCAGGGGTCAGAGACAAAGCGCGCTTATTAAACCCCAAACACGCGTTATAACACTAAGCAGACGAACTTGTACAGCGACTAATACCTCCACACCATAATTTCTCATGTTCTTACATGAAAAATCCAACTAATTCAACCTTTTCCTAACCAGCGACCACCAACCAGAACCAGCTAAACATCTCCAAACATCTCCACACGCCACTTTCACCATCAGACAGCTACAATATGGGTATTTGTTTTGATTTTTCTGGCTCGTTTTAATCACCATACAGTATCACCAGGTGAACGTCAGTCATCTGCACATCATTTATCCGCTGTTTTCTTTTCTATTTCCATGTTTGTTTCTGTTTCTCTCCACTGACCTGCCGCTCGGAGAGGAGGACTCCCCAACAGCTTCTCGAATCGGTTCAGCTGCTCCGGGCTCTGCGCGTCCTCTGCGGCCGACATATTTAGTGCAAAGTCATGGAATAATATTTAAATATATCTATATATTTAAAGCTAAAAAAATGGAAACAATTTCAATATCAACAACGCGTCCCATCTCTCTCTCTCCACGGATGTATTTCCATCCGCTGCGGAGGTGGAGGCGGAAGCGGAAATCATTCTCATTCCGGAAGTGCCCCGATTTCCGGGAGGCTTTTAAATTTATAAAATAAAAGGCTGTGTATAAAAATAGAGGTTATGTATTGCGATTTGGTCTTTGTACACGCACTTTGATAATAAAAAAAAGGGTGCAGGTCGTTTGTTGGTAACGGAAAGGAAGCAGTGGTAGTTTTTTTTTATAGTGGCTGAAACTTTCATACCGTCAGAGTATCAGCAGATCTATGACTTCATTCTCCCAATTCCGCTTGTTGTATAAGTTAGTCCACTAGAGGGAGACAGAAACCTATTATTCAGGAACCTTTTTTTTTATACCTCTTCATGTATCCTGGATGAAGAGGTTAAAGCTAAATTTTCCATTCCAAGTGATCTTCACAGCACGTTAAGCAACAAATGTAGTTGAAAATATTAATTTCCTTTAAATTTGTCTTCTTAAAAGGTTTTCCTTTTAAATCTGCCACTAGATTTCCCAATTTATGAGCAACTTTTAGAGCTCAATGATGTGCAAAGACTTGGGTGAGTCGCTGTAACCTCTTCAAATGTGAATTACAATAACAGTGCTGAGAAACACATCATATTTATATCTCTGGGATACATGCCGAGATTCCTCATTCCCTTATTCCCATCTCCTTCCTACATTCCTCTACCACTGCTCCACTCATCCCTCCATCCTCTACCACTGCTCCACTCATCCCTCCATCCTCTACCACTGCTCCACTCATTCCTCCATCTTCTACCACTGCTCCACTGATCTCTCCATCCTTTATCACTGCTCCACTGATCTCTCCATCCTCTACCACTGCACCACTCATCCCTCT